>JBAMBQ010005325.1:0-21527 GCA_037044495.1 Stegana nigrithorax | reverse complement strand
CTTTATTTTGATTTCGATTTTTATACCCTGTACCAAAAAATGGTAAAGGGTATATTAAAGTTGTGCAAATGTATGTAACAGGCAGAAGGAGGCGTGGCAGATCCCACAAAGTATAATATTCTTGATCTGCATCGAAAGGCGAGTCGATATAGCCATGTCCGTCTGTCCGTCTGTCCGTATGAACGCACGGATCTCGGAAACGGTAAGACCTACAACCACCAAATTTGGCACGAAGACTCTCCTAATCCATAGGCATAACGAGTTTATTTTTTTTTCGATATTCAACCTATAACATATAGCTGCCATTGGAATTATCGGCCGAAAAGCCATATTTAGTAACAAAACCGCTTTATTTTTTATGATATGTTAACCAAATTTGGGATTTAATTGTTTTACCTAATGTCCAACCACATATCTAAAAATTATGTATATCGGTTTACTATATCATATAGCTGCCATAGGAACGATCGGCCAAGAAACAATATTTACTGAGAAAAACTTTTTTGTATATCAAGCTATCGTTATCAAATTTTGGATTTAACAATTCTAAGTAATATCCAATCATATTCCCGAATATTATAAATATTGGTTTACTATAACATATAGCTGCCATAGGAACGATCGGCCGAAAAACAACATTTACTGAAAAAAACTTTTTTGTTTATTAAGATATCTATACCAAATTTCGGATTTAATGATTTAAAATAATATCCAATCATATTTCTGAATATGGTAAATATCGGTTTACTATAACATATAGATGCCATAGGAACGATCAGTCGAAAAATGGCTTTCACTAAAAAAAAATTTTTTTTCTTGAGATATCCTAAAGCAACAAAAAAATATATTCAATTTTGGATTGGGTACAGGGTTTCTGTAGTCGGTCACGCCCGACTATAGCCCTGCCTTTCTAGATATTTTTTTATCAAAGACATTTTTTATGCGCATTTTTGCATTATTTAATATGTAAATAAATTCTAACAATTGCGCATGTTTCTATTATTGCACTATATTTTTTAACTACAAATTAATAATTATTAATCAATTGGAAATTAATACAAATTATGTAAAAATTGTTACATTTCCATATTTATCCATTCATATTGACCAATTTATTAAATGCAGACACCTGTCAAAAATCAAAATAAATAGTCCACCAATATTCATATTTGGCGTAGCCGGCTTAAATTGTCTTCATTTAATATTTTGCGCACTCCACTACAATCTGAACGAACTGGTGTATCGATCAATCGCTAGTTCAATTGAATGCATGTCAAATTTTTGTTCCGAATGAACTGAATAATTGCATCATATTTAAATAAATATATTTTGCACACACTTATTTTCACAAAAAATGCATGATTAGCGCAAGATATTCTAATTGGCTTTGACTTTTTTCGTTCATACAGTTAAAGTGCTAAGAAGCAGCTTTGAGAATTTTAATGCCTGTAACAATGAAGAAGAAGAGCTTATATTTCATAAAAAGCGAGAAAAATGAACTACAGTCGAAACTCGATAATCCGACTACTTGCTGATCCGAAAATACAGTAATTCGCATGGTTATCTTCATGCATTGGCTACTCTGTAATCGAAATAAATTGCAATTCTTTAATCCGAATTGCATGTTCTCCTTATGTCTTCAGTGGATTTATATCGTTTTAACGGAAATACTTATATGTTTATATACAACTTATAAATTAATTATTAGATTTTCTTTAATAAAGTTTCATATATTAAAACAATTCAGAAATCCTAAATATTAGATAGTCTGAATTGGGCCTGCAATCATTCTTCGGATTATCGAGTTTCGACTGTAGTTCATTTTTCTCGCTTTTTATGAAATATACGTACAAATTTTTTCAACGGGGTCATGCATCTTCTTATTATACATATTCTCTGGTATTAGTAAGTATAGGATAGTATAGAAATAGCATCATAACTAATTACGTCAAGTAGTCATAAGGAAAACCTATAAGGGGAGTATAATAGCTCTTGCAGCTTGCGTGCCCCTTACTATATATATATATATATCATGCTAACAAAACATTTATACGGCAAACGATTGAATTATACTATTTTCCTATACCGTCTTTTATATGGCGATGCTGCCAACTACGTGTGCAACTAAGGTTCTTGGTTAAAAACAACAATACACTCTTAACGCCATCTGAATTACATATAAAAACTGCAATACAACAACATTCTCTCAAAATTATAAAATTATATTACAAAATATGCAGTGGTTTGATCAGCAAGTGCATAGTGGTCAACAGGAATTGTATTGATCCGCAGTGTCACAATTGCATATCAATAGAGCAAAAATGGCATCAACGCCTATATAAAAATCCAGGAACGGAAGTAATTTGTAAATTTAAATTAAGAAAGAAAAGGTTGCAATAGGACAATATAAAATTGAATTAAATGAATTAGTAAATTTTATAAATAATGCCAAAATTCAAAAATGTCATTAATATTATATATCAATAATAGGCTTCAAATTTATATCAATAATAAAATTCACTGAGGATCGCGATTAAGCACCCAGTAATTGTGCATTCTCCACTACATTCGCTTTAGTTAATTTGATCAGAGTAAAAGTTTGTAATGTCACAGGTTGATACACATTACCTACATATATAAATAGTTATGCGTGCAATGTGCGCATGAATTGCTACAGAAAAAGTAAGAATACGAAACTTCTCGCAACTATACAGCAGTTTCAATTCAATTGAGGTAATATTAAAAACTCATACTGAAATATTAACAGAACAAAAAAATACAACATTAGAAAATTTAAAGTCCAAAATTAATTCAATCGAAAACACATATCAAACAAAAATAGAAACCGAACGCAACATGGCACAAACAGTGATAGAGTTCATAAATACAGCCACCAAAGTACTTACAGACTTTGACGGGAAACCTGAAAGTGCAAACGGCTTCATTAAAGCCTTACAACTTGTAAACTCATTTAAAGGCGACCACGAAACTGTAGTAGTACATTTTATCCGTACAGCAGCAAACATATTAACAAACGAAACAACTATTGAGCAAATAATAGCTAAAATAGAAAATATAATAAAAACAGAATCAGTATCAAACATAAAGGCAAAAATCATGAGTATAAAACAAACGCATAAAACGCCACTTAGGTACGCTAAGGAAATTGAAGAATTAGAGACGAAATTACAAATAACATATGTATATGGCAGACGGTCTAAGGAAAGAAAAAGCCATTCAATACGCCACCGACGAAGTAATGGAGGCTATAATTAAAAATACAACAAATGAAAAAGTCAAAATAATTATGGCGGCAGGAAAATTCAACAACATAACAGAAGCTACAACAAAATTTGTAACCTCATGTACCAACGAAACAATACCAATAAATAACATAATGTATTACCAAAGATACAATAGAGGAAATCATAATAATCACAGAGGCCGTGGCAGAGGGTATAACCAAAATTATAAAAACGGAAGAAGAAGACACAATAACCAATGTAACGGAAACAATGGACAGACCGTCCAAAATAATACTAACCACCAACAATATTCAAGAAACAACAATAGCAAAGGTGGACAAGATTATCGCCAACTGTCTGTTAGATTATCATGAAAAAGGAAATTGGCTTATATTAAGGCCATCAGATTGTCACGAAGATATAGCTATACCTATGAGGAGTGCCATTAGTCCAAATACCTTATATTTACCAGCACGCTCTGAAGTCATTCGTCTAGTAAAAAAAGTTACAAGTTCCAAAGAAATCTTAATTCCAAACCAAAAAGTAGAATCAGGTGTGTTCATAGCAAACACAAAAACAAATAGTTCTAATGCATTCATTAGATTGATAAACACTACAGATAGAAATGTCATTGTTAAAGATTATACCATAAAATCAGAAAATATGGAAGATTATGAAGAGTTTCATACACCAAAAATTAATGCGAAAACACAAAAATCGAATAACTGGCAAAAAACTTTCCATCTTTTGTAAAACAAAAGCTCACCAAGCTATGTAAAAACTATTTAGATATATTTGCTCTGGAAATGGAACCGATATCGGCAAGTGGATAAACTTATAAAATATGACATAATAGAACCAAATAGAAAATTGCCATGAAGCACAGCAAAACGATGGAGGCTAGTAGTGGACTACAGAGGATTGAATAAAATGTAGCCGACAAATACCCGTTACCTCGAATATAAGACACCAAATATTTCTCTTGTTTAGACTTAAATTCAGGCTTCCACCAGATAGAACTAGAAAAAGAATGCAAAGATTTAACATCCTTCTCAGTGAACAAAGAATTCTACCGATTCCATCGTCTACCCTATGGCCTTAAAGTAGCACCCAATTCTTTTCAATTCAATGATTACAATAACATCTACAGGTTTGAGTCCATCACAAGCATTTTTGTATATGGACGATTTGATCTTATTAGGTTGTTTTGAAGATTATATATTTAAAAATTAAAAAGATGTTTTGGATACTTGCAGGAAATTTAATTTAAAGCTACACCCATACAAAAGTAATTTCGTTTCGAATGAAGTAACATATTTAGGGCACAAATGCTAAGAAAATCGCATTTTACCTGACGATAACAAATCTATACTAATTATATAAAATTAAAGACGAAAATTTTGTCACGCTTTCAAACAAAATATACTTAACTGATTTTAATAATTTTTTTTTTATAAAATCACATTTATTATTACCAATTGAGTGGCATACTAACTTTTTAATTTTTTTTAATTAAATGTTTTTGTTTTTAGTATTAGGTTCTTACAAATACAATAAAGCAATCAACATAAAAACGTTCGTACGTTTATTGCTTATATTTTGTTGTACGACGACTTTGTTGTCTTGCCGAACGAAAAGCCGATAGAATTACCGAACTATGCTTACAGAGCAGTGTTTCGTCATTGCTTATAAATATTGTGTTTGTTGTTTTTTTTTTTAGCACAATATACATAAATTCTTTATCAGATTCTAATTAGGATATTTGAAGGAATTACTAATTGGAAAAAGAAAAAGCATGTGCTTTCTTTTTTTCTCACGTTTTTAACGGGTTTGACAAACGAAGATGGTTGTACAAGCTGGACAGAAGCGAAGCGCGCCGGGATTGCTAGTTAAAAATAATATTAGACTATCCAACAGTAAAAAATGGTGATGAAACAAAACAATTTTTTGCATTTTGCAACTACTATAGAAGATTCGTGGCAAATTTTGCATATTATTCAAAACCATTTACAAACCTCAGTAGAAAAATATACAATTTGAATGAACAGGTCAGTGTGAAACTTCATTTCAATACCTTAGAAATTCGCTGATAAAACCACAGATACTCCAGTATCCAGACTTTGAAAAAAGCTTCTGTAAAACAACCGACGCCAGCAAAAATGCACGCGGCGCAGTTTTAAGCCAAGATTACAATGGCATACAATTACCTGTAGCATTCGCTTCAAGAGGCTTCACCAAGGGTGAAAGTATTAAATTGACTATCGAACAAGGATTAACCGCCATACATTGGGCTATTTCATATTTCAGACCATAAATATATGGCAAATAATTCAAAGTTAAATGCGACCATCGCCCGTTGTCTTATTTAATTTCCATGAAGAGCCCATCCTTAAAATTTACTAGGATGGGTTAGATTAAAAATAATACGATTTTGAAATCAAATATCTTAGGGGGAAAGCAGATTTATTATCGAGAATCGATAATAAAAGTAACCACAAGATCAGAAACAAAAAAAAAGAAACAAATTACGCATAAAATAACAGAATCGCCACCGTCAATAGAACTAGCTGTAGCAGAGTCAAATTTGACTAAAGAAATTAGAAAACGTACAAGAATTTTTTCAAAACAAGATAAAATTCAAATCAACCTAGGTAGAAAAGTATTAAGCACGATAGACCTATTCGTTAATGGAAAACTCGATCTAGATCGATTCTTTTCACAGCTCGAAAAAATAGCTGACGAAAAAAGGGCTAAAGAAGTTTCAACTACCTCAAGGTGATAAATTGTTCGAAACCATCACTATAAATAATTTAAAAAAAAACAAGAATCCAAAATAAAAAATATAAATTTAGCGCTCACACCTAGGGTAAAATGTATTACAGATGAAGATGAAAAGGTGAAAATATTAGAAATATACCATAATAGTCCAATCTGAGGAGGACATTCAGGAGTACAAGACTAATGAAAAAATTAAGTTAATACTATTATTGGAAAAATATGCGAAAACAAGTGACTAAGTATGTCAAAATTTGTATGTAGTCACATTAGTCTGTGATCTCACAAAATACTTAATAGCAGTCTCGGTAGAGAACAAAAGTGCAAACGAAATAACAAAAGCAATTTTTGAGAATCTGATACTCATATACGGTTTAAAAATTTATAACTGATAGAGGAACTAAATATAAAAATCAGGTTAGCACAGAACTATACAAGCTATTAAATACCAAAAACGCACTCTCATCGGCTCACCATCACCAAACGTTAGGCACAGTAGAGAGAAACCATAGAACACTCAATGAATACCTCAGAACATACATCTCAGACAACAAGAACGACTGGGATGCCTGGATAAAATATAACACCTATTGCTCGTATAACACAACGCCATCAATGGTTCACAATTACTTTCCGTTTCAGCTAGTTTTCGGGAAGAAGCCCAGAACATTTGATTTCATTATAAATGAGAATGTAGACCCAATTTATAACATAGATAAAGATATGATAAAGAAATCAAATATAGACTCCAAATAGCAACGAGTTGAGCATAAGCTTTAGTAGAAAACAGCCAAATTGCAAATAAAGAAAATTATGATAGAAGTTGAAAAAAAATAAATCTAGAAATAGTAGATTTTGTATTACTTAAACATAATAATCAGAAATTAGATAATAATTATAAGGGTCCCTATAAGCTTATTAGTTTTGATAATAATAATAATGCAATTTTACAGTTTAATAACAAAAAATGGCCAGTACATAAAAATAATGTAATAAAGTACAATGTGTAACAATAGAATACCCAGATGAAATAGAATTAAATTCAACTGAATCAAAAATCAGTCCAAATTCAAATAAAATTAGCACACATTTAAGTAATCAGTTATTTACACTCATTATCATATATATAAAATAAAAAAAAGAGAGGTGTAGTATACCATAAATCCTATAAAAAATAGATTTAACTGGCAACTGTAATCAGTGTAAGTAGCATAGACACACACCTATTATTACATACTAGTATTAAACACTAAATTCAAGTATGTATAAGTAAATATAAGTACCATCTAGGATAACAGCTTAAGGATAGTAGTAGTAATAGTAGTTCTTCTTTATTCACATTTTTTTTTTTCACATGCGTAATATATGAATAATATATATGTAAAAAAAAGTAAAGCCTCACCCATATATGCTCACTATTGAAGTAAAACTGCTACAAAAAATGTTAGGAATGAAGTTTTAGTTATTATGTATTTTGTATATGAAGTAGGAAAGAAACAAATCAATTAACTATAGCATTCCATTGTCACCGGTTCATAGTAGTAGAAGATCGGCAATGATAATTACAGGAATCATTACTAATAAACATAGTAGTGGTCACTCATATTACTGGCGTATTGACAAAATGTGCTCAACAACAACAACATTCATATAAAAATGTTCTCTGTTTTCTGATGTTTCCATCCTTGTTAGCAACAGCAATGCAAAGCAAAGAGTTTTGTACAGCAACTAAAATTAAAAAAATGTGTTGTATACAACAAATAATATGGTGTACAGGACAGTCTCGATAGTAGAATACCTTAAAATAATGCCGTTTTCACATATATGTAAGGTAAATATGTAACAGGCTTTACTGTTCATTTCGCTTAAATTCAAATCTATTGTATATGATGAAGACTCATATCACCCATACATACTTACTATGTATAATGTATATGAATAAAAAAGAAACAAAGCAATTCACTATTGCACTCCATTGTCACGGGTGCACAGTAGTACAACATCGGCAATAAAAATTAGAGAAATCATTACTAGTAAACAGATAAGTGGTCACTCATATTACTGGCGTACTACCACAATGTGCACAACAACAATAACATTCTTATAATATTTGTCTCGGAATATTTTAATGTTTCTACCTCTATTAGCAGCAGCTAAGCAAGGCAACGATCTATGAGTATTACACAGCAATATGTGTGTATACGTGTGCCACATGATATGTTGTCTTAGCGAAATCTACTTAAATTCGCTCACCAATCAGTACAATCAGTAAAGCATTTTTTACCTCTCTCTTACTCACGCGTAAGCAATCATTCTCTACGCTCCAGACGACACACGCATTACAATGCGCATTGTTTTCTGTGTCTCCCCACTTCGTTTCTCAAGCATGCTTTTTTATTCCGTTACCTTTTTTTTGGACTTACACCTTCCTTAAAAATTTCACTTGAAAACACTTCATGAGAGTGTTCAGGAATTCCTCTATCGACACAGAGCGCTGCTGCCAATAAAGTAGTTCGGTTAGTGTCGGGCATTCTGCTATAAAATGGAAAGAGTCTTCCCTGACTTCCATATTGCATATGGTGCAATTCAAGCAAGCTCTTCTTTTGTAAGTTGTATACATATAGTAGAGCATTTCCACTCTTACTTTGACTATATTTGAGATATCTTTTATGGTGAGGTTGTTGACAAAATAACTATCATTTAATTACGAGCTAAGTTTCCTAAAATTTAGCCTGGCCCAGCTGCTTCTCGCTTGTGTTATGTACCTGAAATTTCTATTATGCTCCTTTTTTAGCAATACTTCTTCATGCATTTTTCTCCATGTGCTAGTGTCCTCTAGTGCCCAAGAGTCATTATATTTATCGGCTAGCTTCACCCATTTATCGGAAACTTGTGCTCTAGATTGCTTCAAGTAGTTCGTGACCACTCTAGGTAATCTGCCTTTATCAAGTTTCATCGTGTGTCTTACATAGCCAAAGTGCTGCGAGAGTAAGTAAGTATTCATTGATGCCAGATTTGTTTCCAAGAAAATTGCAGAGTTCGGCGTATTACACGGTAGTTTGAAAATCTTTTTTATATAGTACGTTCGTAGCTTTCCCAAATCGTCTAAATTTTTATAGCCCCATACCTGTGCTGCGTAGCACATTATAGTTCTGGTTGTTGCCTGAAAAAGTTTGTCCTTTGCGCTATGGTCCACGTTTTTATACCCTGTACCAAAAAATGGTAAAGAGTATATTAAAGTTGTGCAAATGTATGTAACAGGCAGAAGGAGGCGTGGTAGTCCCCACAAAATATATATATTCTTGATCAGCATCGAAAGGCGAGTCGATCTAGCCATATCCATCGGCCCGTCTATCTGTCTGTCTGTTTGAACGCACGGATCTCGGAAACGTTATGACCTACAAATTTTGGATTTAATAGTTTTACCTAATGCCTTATCACATATCTCAATAATATGTGTATCGGCTTCCTATATCATATAGTTGCCATAGGAACGATCGGGCAAAAAACAATATTTAGTGAGAAAAACTTTTTTGTTTATTAAGATATCGTTACCAATTTGATAATTCTAAGTAATATCCAATCATATTCCTGAACATGATAAATATCGGTTTACTATAACATATATCTGCTATAAGAACAGTCAGCTGAAAAAGGGTTTTTGCAAAAAAAAAAATTTGTTCTTCGTTTGTTTAATTTTTTTTAATTAGTGTTTTTTAATCTATAAGTAAAAATTTGTTAAGTAGATAAAGCAGCTGTTGACCATTTGGTCGTAGCTGAGGAACAAACACTAGGTCTGGTTTCGTAAGTCCTCTTGCTTGGTAGCGCGCTACCACGACGTCTGCGAAAAAAAAAAATATCCTTACATAATGAATACAAAATATTGAAGCAACAAAAAAAAATATTCAGTTTTGGATTGGGTACAGGATTTTCTATAGTCGGTTACGGCCGACTATAGATCTGCCTTTTTATTATTTATCTATGAAAGTTTTCCATTAGTTTCAGCTTCACATGCTTTTTAAAGTTCATATCCATTTGCAAGCTTTATCTTCGTGTCTAATTTCTCTCAGTGCGGCGTATGACTTCGTGCGCGAGTTACCACCCAGTCACCTACCCCTCCAAAGCCTCTAAGAACCATCGCCTAGAACGACGACATCAGCATAAGCAGGTCATCGTTCGTACGCCGTTGCGCAATACAGCAGTCAACCAACTGTTACGACCAAACCACACGCATGCATTCTTTCATCGTGTGACACCGACGGTTGTTTAGCCGACCCCGCACGAGCACTAAGTAAGGTCAATGGCAAAGGGCACCCAACCCGAATACGGCACACGGTCGTAATGCGCAATCTGAGCTGGGTCAGCACTTGAAGTGTGACTGCATTGAGAGTGCCATACGGTCGCCAGATTGCGCTATCTTTTGTTAGAATAGGTTACTTTGTAAGGTAGTAATATAATAATATACTTTTAAGTCTAAATTAATCCCATATCATAGGCTGAGTTAAGAAAAAATTCCGAGCTCATAATAAATAAAGTAAAGAAATATTAAACGAAACCAAAAATCGCAAAACACTTATTAAAAGAATTTAGATATCGCACCTAACAAGAAATATACATATACAAGGTGAGTTCCAAAGTAAACAGGACTTTTAAAAAAAAGACAGAATAAATAGTTTTTTCGGCAAAATCAATTTATTTTATTCAAAATAGTCTCCTTCTGCTTTAATACAGCGTTTTGCACGGTCCAAAAGCATGTCGAACGAGTGTTTTAGCTCGTTGCCCGGTATGGCCGCCAGTATGCCGGTGCAAGCCTTTTGAATGGCCTCTACGTCTGCATAACGCTTTCCTTTCATCGGCAAATGCATTTTTCCGAAAAGGTAGAAGTCGCACGGTGCCATATCAGGTGAATACGGGGAGTGGTTGATGGTTAAAATGTGATTTTTGGTCAAATAGTCGGACACAAGCGTCGATCGATGAGACGGCGCATTATCGTGCAACAAACGCCAACTTCCATCTTCGCGATATTCGGGCCGAACACGTCGAATACGGCGCACCAAAACGCTTCAAAACTCCAAGGTAGAATACCGCATTAACGTTTTGGCCGGGTGGAACAAATTCTTTGTGGACAATACCCTTGGAATCATAAAAACAAATCAGCATTGTCTTCACTTTTGACTTCTCCAGGCGCGATTTTTTGGGTTTCGGCTCGTCCGGCGCCTTCCATTCAGCACTCTGGCGTTTCGTTTCGGGATCATATTGAAAACACCACGTTTCGTCTCCAGTCACAATCTTGTAAAGGAAGTCCGGGTCTTTTTTTGCCTCTTTAATGATGTCCTTCGAATGTTGAATTCTGAGCAATTTTTGGACGTCAGTCAATTTGTGCGGAACAAACCGTGCACACACCTTTTGTAAGCCCAAATGTTCGGTCAAAATGCGATAAATCGATGTTTTGGAGATGTTCAATTCTATTTCCATGAATTTCAATGATGATTTCGGCTGATTTTTTATGAATTCACGCACAGTTTCGATGGAATTTTCGGTGATCACGGATTTTGGTTGGCCCACATGTTCATCGTCATTTATGTCCTCACGACCACTTTGAAAACGTTGATGAAACCACTCGTGCACTCTGCTACGGGATAGGCAATCATCGCCATAAACTTGTTTCATCAATTGAAACGTTTCGGTAAAAGTTTTACCAATTTTAAAACAAAATTTTATGTTGGCTCTTTGTTCGAAGCTCATTTTCGCACCGATGACAAAAACATACTGACACTTAAACCGCAATAACCTCACTTCCAATAGATGAAATGTCATGAAGTTTTTACTGGAAGTCGATAAACGATAGCAGATTCTAACGCACCAGTTGACATATAGATGGCGCCACTAGAGGGCGCTAGATTCAAAAAGTCCTGTTTACTTTCGAACTCACCTTGTATTGACTGGTGTATGAGAAGAATCGTAAACGTGTGAATATATTACACCGTAAATGAAAAAACTTAGATTTTTACCATATAGGAAAGGCACCCACAGAACCCAAAGTTTGACAAGTATAGTAGAAAACACTTGGGAAGAATCTCTTACAATGAATCCTATTGAAAACATAGTACCTACCCTACACACTATCTCTTCAATGGAGGCCGATCTTTTCACTCGAACACGTATAACCTGACCCTATTACTCAATTGGCAGAATTCAGTGGCGGACCTAAACGACTTAACAGGTCCATTAATAACGTAGAAAAAATATTAATGCTCATACGTGACACTGATCAAACACCTTATGGGCAAGTACTATTAGCAGCAATTCGAGACAAAATTGTAGGCGAAGCCAACGACTATCTTGATGATTTAGATACACCATTAATGTGGGATATAATAAAAAACAACCTCATTAATAAGTATTCTGACACTAGACCAGAACAAACTCTTTTATTTAATTTGCATAGCATACGTCAAGGTAGTGGTAACTTCGAAACCTTCTATGATCAGATAGCCGAATTACAGACGGCTCTCTTTAATAATGCAAGCCGTAACAATGATAACCCTAGTGTAGCAAAGGCTAAAAAAGAATCACATGCTGAAAGCTGCTTAACAGTCTTTATCATGGGATTAAAAGAACCTATGAGATCAAAGGTAAGGGACAAAGAACCGGCCTCACTCGAAGAAGCTAAAGCAATCTGCACACGCCAACTAGAAAATGAGCGAATAGATAGGAAATATGATGCTCCGTCATACACCTACCAGCCCCGCCGTTATAATAATCAGGGTAATTCACGCCGCAACGATCAATACGAAATAGAAACTTTAGGCAATCTAACCCATTCCAAACCAGCTATAGAAACTACCCCCAACGTGGCGTACAATGGAACCACCGGGGTAATCACTACAACATCCAAGCTAGACCTCCAAGTTATACTAACAACTCCGTATATGGCCCCTACAACCAAACACCTCGTTGGCCAGCCATCAAATCCACACCAAGCTCGAGGGGTATTCGACAAAACTTAGAACTTAACGAAGTCGAAGCAACTACCTTCCATAATAGCGAATATAAAAACCAAACTGATGATCAATTCACCTTACATGAGGAAGAACCTAATACAGAAGTCACCAACGTCGAGGAACAGGGAAATTTTTTAAAACTTGCCTCCAAAAGGCCCACAGTTATATAGACCCTACTAAGCCCGGGTCATCTCTACCATACATACTTGGCCGTCCCCTAAGATTTCTAATCGATACTGGAGCTTCCGCTTCCTTCTCGAACCCTACATTCATATCACCCAACCATAACGCAGAATGTCCTACTATTACCATTAAAACAGTCCTCGACACTCACAAAGTTAACAAGAAAGGTATATTCCCAACATTCAAGGAATTTAACGAAGAAGGTAACTGCGAATTCCTTTCTTTTAAATTCCATAATTTCTTCGATGGTCTAATCGGTATGGACTTACTCAAGAAACTACAAGCGAATATCAATCTAAAAGACCGCTTATTGATAACACCTAAGGTTTCCCTCCCCATGCTTATAAAAGACAATACAAACCTTAAACTACAAACGATTCACGGTCTTTCTAAAACGGTGGTCCCGATCCTGGTAGACATACAAGATGGCGACTTCTTCTGCGGCCCCAAAAGGATATCTAATAGTTTATAAATCTCCCCAGGTCTTTACCGAGCCTCGAATTCAATAAGTTTTATGGAAGTTATTAACAACTCTACTTCCGACATACAATTTCTTTTCGAAAACCCGATCGAAACAGAGCCCTTCGACCAATCGCAATTCTTTGAATTCCATAATATAGTCATAAACAATGAAACGGACTCAGACCCTGTAAACATAACAGAGTAAATAGAAATGGATGACCTAAAAGAAGAAGAGAAAAACGGTTTAATCAAAATATGTAAAAAATACAAGAACGTGTTTTACAGGGAAAAACAAAACCTAACATTTACCAATAAAATTAAACACACAATCAAGACCACAGACGATGCACCAATATACACCAAATCCTATAGATACCCATATGTACACAAAGAGGAAGTTTGTTCCCAAATAAATGAAATGTTGAAGCAAGGTATTATCAGACCAAGTTACTCTCCCTGGAGCTCTCCCGTTTGGATAGTTCCAAAGAAAGCGGACGCGAGTGGGAAGAAGAAATGGAGAATGGTTATTGATTATAGGAAGTTAAATGAAAAAACTGTTTCAGACCGATACCCAATTCCGAATATTAACGAAATATTCGACAAGCTGGGTAAATGCATGTACTTCTCTACCTTAGATCTAGCTAGTGGATTTCATCAAATCGAGATGGAACCACAAGATATACCTAAAACCGCTTTCGCTGTAGAAGGCGGCCACTACGAATATGTCAGAATGCCTTTTGGGTTGAAAAACGCCCCGGCAACATTTCAGCGTATCATTAATAATGTTTTGAGGGAACTTATCAGAAATACATGTTTAGTATACTTAGACGACATAATAGTTTTCTCTACCTCATTAGACGAACATTTATTAAAACTCGAAAGGGTTTTGCAGAAACTCAAGGACTCAAACTCAAATTCCAGTTGCAAAAATCACACTTTCTACGTAAAGAAATAGGATTCTTAGGATATATTATTACTCCTGAAGGTATCAAACCAAACCCAGATAAAATTCATGCAGTCTTAAAGTTTCCAATACCTAAAAACCAAAAAGAAATTAAATCATTCCTAGGTTTAGTAGGCTAATATAGGAAATTCATCAAAGACTTCGCGAAACCCCTCACAGTTTGTCTTAAAAAAGGTAACAAAGTTAACCATTCCAAAGAATTCATCAACGCTTTTGAAACTTGCAAACGCTTGCTTTGCAACGACCTTATCTTACAACACCCCGATCTTTCAAAGCCATTCATACTCACAACGGACGCAAGTAACTTTGCAATGGGCGCTATCCTATCCCAAGGTACGAAAGGTAGCGATAAACCTATCTGTTTCGCCAGTCGAACACTATCAGAAACTGAAACGAGATATTCCACAATAGAAAGAGAATTATTCGCAATTGTATGGGCTACAAAATACTTCCGACCATACCTTTTTGGTAATAAATTTACCATCATCACAGACCACAGGCCTCTCACATGGCTAATGAGTTTAAGAGAACCAAACTCAAAACTCGTTCGTTGGCGGTTGAAACTCGAGGAATTTGACTACCAAATTATATATAAAAAAGGTAAAAATAATACAAATGCCGACGCCCTTAGCAGAATCCAAATAGAAGCTAACTTTAACGATTCTCTGACCATATTAGGAATGGAAAACTGTACAATTCACTCTGCAACGGAACAACTAAACGACGGTATCCCCATTTCCGAGAAACCATTGAACGAATTCAACATTCAAATCGTATTAGCAGTAGACGCCCAACACCAAGTCATTAATACAGTTCCTCATAAAAATAAGTTAAGGCGTATCATCAAATTGCCTGAATTCGATGAAAACCAGATAACAGAACTTTTAAAAAAATATCTAATACCGAATAAAATGGTCGCAATTTATACAAACAACGATATCTTCGCAGTAGTTCAAACCTCATTTACAAAATTTTTTTCACATACCAAACTATACCGAATTATTAGATGCACAACAATAGTAGAAGACATAACTGACAACGATATACAAGACAAAATCATAAATGAATACCATAAAAGTAGTAATCATAGGGGAATAACTGAAATATATAACCATCTCAGACGTACTTACTATTTCCCTAAATTACGTTACAAAGTCGCTGAAATTATAAATAACTGTGACACATGCCGAACACTTAAATACGATAGACAACCTCAGAAATTAGTGTTCCGAATACACGAAAACCCTGGTAGACCATTGGAGATCGTCCATATAGATATATACTCTATTAAGAACCAGCGGATACTCACAATCATAGACAAATTCTAGAGGTTCGCGGTCGCATATACACTAGAAAACAGAAATAGCCTTAGCGTACTAAAAGCTCTAAAAAACTTTATAAGTACACATGACAAGCCGAAGAAATTAATTTGCGACCAAGGCGCAGAATTTTCATCAATAATCTTCAGGGATTTCTGTAAACAATATAACAAAACCCTGCACACCATCTCCTTCCAACAGTCATCTAGTAATTCGCCAATTGAACGTCCACACTCTACCCTTACGGAGATTTATAGAATAACAATGCATGAAAGGAAAACGGTAAAACTCCTAGCTTTCCATGACGAAATATTGGCAGAAACGATCCTAGCCTATAACAGTTCAATACACTCTGTCACAAAATTAACACCCTTCGAAGTTGTTCAATAAACTATAATAATGCCCACGAATACATCCAAAAATTAAACCAATATCAACAAAAAATCTATCCGCAAATCAAAAACAAAATCGAAGAAATAGTAAACAACAGAATTCAGAAACTTAACAAAGATAGGACCGAACCCTTACCCTTGGAAACCGATGACGAGGTATGTAGAAAGGAAAATAGAAGAAATAAGTTAACACCTAGGTTCTCAAAACATAAAGTGTTACAAGACATGAACTTAACATTTTTAACACACAAAAACCAGAAAATATATAAGTCTAAAATTAAACGACTCACAAAACCAAAACCATAATTCTCCATCCTAACAACCTTAGTAACAAAGTACAATACTTTTAGCATACCCCTGATAACGGCACAACATATCAATGTCCAAACCACCAACAACGACAATTATCTAACAAGCCACAAAACATCGTACCAATCAAAAGACATAGACGAGGACTGATAAACGGACTAAGTACAGCTATAAAAACTATTACAGGAAACATGGCAACCAACGCATTAGAAACAAACCAAAAATAAACAAATTAAATGAATTAAGTATCACCGAACAAACAAAGGCAGAAAAAAAAATGAATTAAACACTTATATAAAAAACTAAAAATATTACAGATCATATTAACCACGAACAAGATCTAATAACGGAATTCTTAAATAACGAAGCTTATGGTAACCGGATAGATAAAACCGAAAATAATGTTATTAAAATACAGTATCTTAATCGCATTGGCTATAATATCGATATTCTAATTAATAATGTTAACGATATCTCTGAGAGCATTATACTAGCTCGACTCAACATTATTTCAAAATTCATCCTATCCCCCGAGGAACCTAATAGTATTCTCGGTACACTAGAAAACGAATCAGTAACTGTAAAATCAATGGACCATGTATACGAACTATTAAAAATCTTCAAGCATATTACAGCAATGATAACATCATTTTTAATATCAAAGTACCCATTGCATTAAATAAAACATTCGAAATGTCCCATCTTATACCATTACCTATTAATAAAACCAATTATGTCATAGTATCTTAATATGTAGCATATAACAACTTATATTTGAAGCGTTGCGAACAAGCATGCCCAAAAATCGAGAACACATATTATTGCAAAGAAACTCAGCAGTCCGAGGACACCAATAAATCAACTTGCGTCGGTAACATCATAAACAACAGTCAACCAATATGCGACATCATAAACAAAGGCGACTCACCAAACGTTCTACAACCAGAGAAGAACTTAATTTCCCGCATAAATATGCCAAAAACACTAATCCAATCCACTTACAGAGATCCTTTTTCATTGGGAGGAGTTACCACCCAGTCACCTACCCCTCCAAAGCCCCTTAGAACCATCGCCTAAAACGACGACATCAGCATAAGCAGGTCATCGTTCGTACGCCGTTGCACAACACAGCAGTCAACCAACTGTTACGACTGCACCACACGCATGCATCCTTTCATCGTGCGACACCGACGGTTGTTTAGCCGACCCCGCACGAGCACTAAGTACGGTCAATGGCTCAAGTGCGAACGGACGTGAAACGATCCGCTACGTTCGGGCACCCAACCCGAATACGGCACACGGTGCCGTAATGCGCAATCTGAGCTGGGTCAGCACTTGAAGTGTCATACGGTCGCCAGATTGCGCTATCTTTTGTTAGAATAGGTTACTTTGTAAGGTAGTATTTTAAGACAGCTCAGAATAAAATTGTAACTCAAGGAATCAAGACGTGTTTTCCTTAACTCGCGCAATCCACATCGAACCACGGCTGTTTCCATATTTCGACTCACCAAGCCTTGCGTTGCTTGCATTATACTTTTTATACCCTGTACCAAAAAATGGTAGAGGGTATATTAAAGTTCTGCAAATGTATGTAACGGCAAGAAGGAGGCGTAACAGACCCCGTAAAGTATATATATTCTTGATCAGTGTCGAAAGACGAGTCGATGTAGCCATGTCCATCTGTCTGTCTGTCAGTCTGTATGAACGCAAGGATCTCGGAAACGGTAGGAACTACAATCACCAAATATTGCACGAAGACTCTCCTAACCCATAGGCATAACAAGTTTATTTTTTTATTTCGATATTCGACCTATAACATGTAGCTGCCATAGGAACGATCGGATAAAAACCATATTTAGTAACAAAAACCTTCGTTTTTTAAGATATCGTGACCTAATTTTGGATTTAACAGTTCACATAATGCCCAATCACATATCTAAAAATTATGTATATCGGTTTACTATATCATATAGCTGCCTTAGGAACGATCGGCCGAAAAACAACATTTACTCAGAAAAACTTTTTTGTTTATTAAGATATCGTTATGAAATTTTAGATTTGATGATTTTAAGTAATATCCAATCATTATATCCAATATTATAAATATTGGCTTACTATTACATATAGCTGCCATTGGAACAATCGGCCGAAAAATGGCTTTTACTAAAAAAAAAATTTTTTTTTCTTAAGAAATCCTTACATAATGAATACAAAATATTAAAGCAACAAAAAAATAAATTCAGTTTTGGATTGGGTACAGGGTTTTCTATAGTCGGTTACGCCCGACTATAGCCCTGCCTCTTTAGTTATTAATACATCCGTAATATCGTCGCTGTCTACTGCTGTGTGCCTATCAAGTATCTCGTCCATGTTCATCTTATACCTTAGTTTTGGAAGTAGCTGATTTTTACTGTTTGGGGTCAGCACTGCAGACGTAAAGTTAGCCGTCACCACGAGTGGCATGTGGTCCGAGAAGATTTCTGGCCTCATTCCCTTGCCCTCTCACAAACGTGAAATTGATGTTTTTATCTCCCCGTGTTCTGCCACTAAGCACTGTAAGGTTGAGCGTTTCGCACATTTCAATCAGTCTGTTTCCATTTACGTCCCTAACCGTGTCTTTGAATTTGCGCGGTATGTTAGCTACTAACGGTACGACTGCATTTTCAGCCGCAGCTGGATTTAAGCCGATTCGTGCGTTCAGATCGCCTACAACCATGTCATTAAACGGTGCTTCTTCCAGTAGTACATCATAAAGTTCGATGACATCGTTATCCCATTTGCTACAGTTAAGGTACGTTAGCAAAATGAAGAAAATTTCTTGCTTCACATACAGCTCTATCGCCACTGCCAATTTTCGTCTAGTGAAGTTCCACTTGAGCGTGATGCTTAACTCTTTACTCACTCCGTAAAGCTTCCCCCTTATTGACTTTCTATCTGCTGGTACCCAGTATAGCTCGTGGTTGTTGACCAGAGTTTCATAGTAACCTATGCTGTTTTCTTCTACACATGTCTCAACTAACATAAATATATCGTAGTCTTGGATATATAGGGTGATTTTTTAAGATTTAAGTTTTTCAGGTTAACAGCACTGGCTAGCAATGGCGGCCAAACGTCATCTGTCAAAGTGATAAGTTTTCAGTATACTCTGCCATTTAATCATGGAAAGACTTACAAACCAGCAACGATTGTAAATTATTGAAATTTATTATCAAAATTCGTGCTCTGTGAAAATCCGCTGTTTTATCGAAAAATTGTGTTCAGCGATGAGGCTCATTTTTGGCTCAACGGATACGTAAATAAGCAAAACTGTCAAAAAAAATCTAGAGTGATGAACAGCCACATGCCATACAAGGATTACCGATGCACCCCGAAAAAACGAAAATTTTGTGTGGTTTATGGGCTGGTGGCATCATGGGTCCATTTTCTTCTTCGACCGTGGAAGAAAATTGGACCTTCCGAATGGACCATTTGAAACGGAGCCGCGGACAACATTTACATGAAATTGTCTTTAAAACGTAAATGGCAAAGGTCTACAATAAAAGTTTTGATATAATAAAAATTTTGAACATTTTAAGCAAATACAATTTAACGCTGTTATTGCTGTGTTCTGCTGATAGATTGGCTAAATTTGGGCTATTAAGGTTATTCATATTTAAATTTAATTTGTTTAATTGACAATTGTTAACATTATTTCTAATTTGTATTTGCTTTACTAGTTTTTTGTATTAGCTTTTTCGATTAATTTGCGTATCGATAACTTAAGTTTACTGACCAAATCATTGTCATATAGCATCAATAGCGTATCTTTAGCTCCTGTCTGATTCCCAACCAGAAAGCCCTCCTGATTGCAGCAACGCTTTCTTGCGCACTTGCCCTTGAGATGAAAGATTTCTTTTCAACGATATGGATTTGGCCGCAAGACATTTTGTGATTCTCAGTATCGCCTGCAACATATTTTCATCTTTCAGCTCAGCTATAATCGTCATCCTTCGATGATATCCTTAGAGTTTACGTGCTGAATCGATGTCTATTTGCGTTTCTATTTGAAGCCTGTTTTTACATAAACTCCGCACTGCATCAGCCAGAGAATTTGCACTTCAAGTCCTTTGAAGATTAGGCTATTTCGTTTCTGTGACTTTTCTATTAAATATGTGTTGGCCGTAATTTTTTATTTTCCTCCTCCAGTGTGGTAATTCTTTGCCTTATTTTCTTCCTTTAGCGCGTTCATATTTTGGTTCAGCTGTCCCATAAGTGCGATTATCTGCTCTATGTCATCTTTCGTGGCTAGGTTTTTCATTTTGTCATCCAATGACGAGGCCATGGCGTTTTGTATAACATTCATCAAGTCACTAATCGACATTTTATCCACTTCGCTGTTATAGTTCGACTTGGCTTCATCCGGTGAAGGCCGTCTTATTCTTCTTTTGGCTGCCTGTATATCGTAATTCTGCGGCACTCTCGGTGGCAAGTGAGATATGTTTGGCATATTCAGGCTAAATTCATCTAATTTCATCGATTATCGATAAATCTCCTCTTTATTGGGGGGAAGGTTTGTACGATCTGGTATCTCCTCGCACGTTCAGTGACAAAAGCTCGATGCTCATGAACTCAGTTTGGGAGTTTGTGCGAGCATGATAAATATATGGTGATCTACTGTTTAGTGCTCTTAAGGCTACAGCTGAG
The DNA here is from genome assembly GCA_037044495.1 of Stegana nigrithorax. NCBI lineage: Eukaryota > Metazoa > Arthropoda > Insecta > Diptera > Drosophilidae > Stegana > Stegana nigrithorax. Next base: position 191 of record JBAMBQ010005325.1, on the reverse strand, counting down.
CTTTGGATCACAGCTTTTTGCTCAGGAAACGTCCGTTCGAGAAAATAAGCAACTGAATTCTCCGTAAGGATAGTATATAAGTAGCATCATAACCAATTACATCAAGTAGCCATAAGGAAAACCTATAAGGGGAGTTTAATAGCCCTTGAAGCTTGCGTGCCCCTTATTGTATATATATATATATATTATGC
>JBAMBQ010005321.1:0-47167 GCA_037044495.1 Stegana nigrithorax | reverse complement strand
ATATCCATTTACATACTGTAAAATTTAGACTAGTATTAAGTACAAAAATTTTATATTCTAGTCCGAAAAAATTAATACTTGATGAAGTTTATCAATACCACGGTACTGACAAGAAAATTTATGACATACCTTTTCAAAAATTAAGTTCTAAAATGACACAAACTCTTGGCACTATTTCATCCACTCAATGCTTGTAAACATTATCCATGTAAGGTACTTTCAACGTGGTTTACTAGCGGTTTCATAAAACTTAAGGTAGACGTCGCTCGAGTCATACAAATTCAAATTCAAAAATTCTTTAAAAATTGAAGACAAATGTAATTGTATGTTAACTTGATATATTAAACAAAAAGTCTGTCAATTTTTTTCAGTTTGATCATAAACATTAGAATTTATAAGGTAATTAGTTTAAATCATTTACTGTGACAAAAAAAATACACAATTTACAGGTAAATTCTAGAAGTGGACATGACACGGTACTGACATATAAGTGATATATTATAAGTTTCCTCTGAGTAGCAAGGTATATTATATAAAAATAATGTTGAAATATGTAATTAATTATCCAATTAACACAAAACTTTCATTAATAAATTATTAATTAATGACCAGTGAGAACAAACAATACAGGACATGAAAAATCACAGTTAGAACGGAATCACCCATATATACATACATTCATTAAAATTTTCAATTATGGTTTATTTTTACGTAAAGTGTAAGAGGCACTCGATATTGCCACACATTCGGTATCGTATTGGACAACCATATACATGTTCAGGCTGACTATAAAGTCATTTTACCAGTGGTTTAAATCATCTTTTTAATAAATTTAAACGAACCCGTTTGGCAGTTGATTACGCAAATTATACTGTCTCTCGCTATAATTATAATCACGTTAATAGATGTTGCTATAAGTCATACTTAATTAATGTTAAATTGGGTACTAAGCGTGATCCTAAATTGTTTTATAATTTTATAAACTCAAATCGGAGGTAAAAAGTTTTATCTTTTGGTAATTTGGAGGGATGCAATAACATACATATTTCTAACCTATTTGCCAGCTTTTTCGAAAATAATTAAATTGTTGATTCTGTCATAAGTAGTTTTTACTCCAACCGAAGCACAAGAACTTCTTACCCGGTCAATTGCCCAGTTATTAATGAAAAAATGCTTCTGTCTTATTTATTATCTATTGAACACACTTTTTGTGTTGGCCCTGACGGTATTCTTCTTGCATTTTAAAGTACTGCGCTAGAACTTTACTTCTTCCTCTTTGTAAGTTGTTTAATTTATCGGTTACTAGCTTTTTCTTCCCTATGGTATGGAAAGAATCTTATATCTGGCCTCTACATAAAAAAGTGAGTAAAAGGGATATCTCAAACTACCGAGGTATTGCTAAGCTATGCGCATTACCAAAGTTGCTGGAACTTATTACCTTTCCAATTGGTGTAACGATAATTTTCTTTAACTAAATTGTGAAAAATGTATTGCTTTTTAATCGAACTAAATCCATGTTTGTATTCTAGCACGCGTTTCAGAATTTAACAACTTAGGTGTTTTGATGAGCACCAAAATTAACTTAAGTTCCCACATTCTTATGACTACTAATAAAGCTGGAGATGTTCTGTCTTTAACGATCCTTATAACACCAAGTAGTTTATTACTTCTTTGGTTCGTCTGCTTTTAGAATATGCTTTATGTATATGGAATCCCAAACTTTTAACATATTCTGACCGAATTAAATGAATATTTCCAAAAGCAATTTTTGCTTTTTGCGTTGTGAGGATTAAACTGGAATTCTGAAATACGTCTCCCTTCATACCTTAGCCGCTTTAAATTGATTAATCTTCCTACCTTAGCTAGTCGAAAATCCGTGTTAGGTATCCTTATTCTTCATAACCTGATAAACGGATATGATCATTTCCTTTATCTTTTTGCGAAAATTAATTTTTATAAATTTTAACTGTAACTATCATTTATTCTCTAACATAGCCTCTTCTTACACTGTAAAATATTTTCTTATTTGTAGATTTAACGAAATTAGTTACAATTAGACAATTTTTTTAATTTTTGTAGTTGTATTAATTTTAATTTAGTTTTTTAGTTTATTCATTAGTTTTTTTTTTATCTAGAAGTAATATTATTCGTCAAGTACAAGGGTTGTTTCAAAAATAAGGTTCCCAACACTGTAACTTCCGTCAAAAAAATTTGTTCGCGTTGGATCCCACATAATTTGTCAATCGCTCAAAAAAAGGCTCGTGTCGATTGGTCGAAAGAAATGCTCCAAAAATACGATCGCCGTGCTTCGAAACACGTCTATGACATCGTGTCAGGTGATGAATCGTGGATTTACGCGTATGAGCCCGAAAGTAAACAGCAGTCGACTGTATGGGTGTTTCAAAATGAGCCAAATCCAACAAAAGTTGCTCGCGCACGAAGCACTTCCAAGCAAATGGTCGCCTGTTTTTTCGGAAAAACTGGACATGTCGCAACCGTGCCACTAGAACAACGCAGAACAATCAATTCTGAGTGGTACACAACCATTTGTTTGGCAGTTGTCTTCCAAGAAATCAGGAAAACCAACCGCCGAAGACGGATCCCTCTTCACCACGACAATGCGAGCTCTCACACATCGGCTCAAACAACTGCATTTTTGAGCACTCAAAACATCGATTTGATGAGTCATCCGCTGTATAGTCTTGACTTGGCACCGAATGACTTCTTTTTATTCCCGTGCGTAAAAAATAAAATGAGAGGTCAACGTTTTTCGACACCTGAAGAAGCGGTTGATGCGTTCAGAATGCATGTTTTGGAGATATCTCAATCAGTGCCAAAAGTGCTTCGACAATTGGTTCAAACGCATGCAAAAGTGTATAGATCTTAATGGGGAATATTTTGAAAAACAATAAAGCTATTTTCGATGATTAATATTTATTATTGTTCTCTAATCCCAAAATATAAAAGGTAACCCTCGTATAGCACTTTTTAAAATGTCAATTATTTCACCTAGCTCACGCACCTTCAGTCGAACATTCACTACAATTTTGTGGATTTTCTTAACTGTTTCTAGTGTTACCACCTCATTTGGACGCCCATTGCGTTCTGCATCATCGGTGTCTCTACGACCATGTTGGAAGTCAGCCAACCAACGTTTTATTGCTTTTTCTGATGGAACAAAGTCCTTATAACACTTTTCAAGCTATTCCTCCGCTTCGCCACTCTTAGCACAATTATTCACAAACTAATGAGTAGAATATCAGGAAATTTTAAGTTTTCTTTTGAAGGTTAGGACTAAATCATATGGAAAAAATGCTATTAACGCCATTTATTTGTCATCCTATGGACTTTTTGAATGGAATATTAATGTAAATGAAAACAAAACAATTCATTGAATTGCAAATATATTACGAATTAACAAGGGGACCAAATGTAAGGAAATTTTACAAATTAACTAAGTTTTTTTTCAAGGAAATAGCAGTTTGTTACGAATTATTTTTTGGTGTTTTCAATATACGGGGATAAAAAATATCGCGATTCTACTGTAAATATATCTATATATATATATATGTATATATTTTAATAATAATAAGAGTGAAAAAAATAAAATGAAAAGATGAAGTATCTTAAAAGCATCAGGCTGAAACTCTGCCTTGGCGATGTTTTCAATATGATATGCACATAGGAGCAAAAATACACTGAATTACAGTAGCCGCTCGCTTATGTGGACGCCTTGTTCACAAGTTTTTATAAAAAATATAAATTAAAAAATAGTTTTATTGATAAAGAAATATACAATAGGAATATGTTTCCGCCAACTGATTTTAGGTTTTCGGCAAGTGGTTGACATTGTGCATTATCCATTAACAAAATTTATTTAATGGAAAACCCTTTCGCTTCAAATATTTTGTAACCTATTATAAATTAATATTAATGATTTTGTCATTTACTTTAATTTAGATTAAATATAGCAAAACCTGAGGAATGAAAGAAAATTTAAACTAATCTTGGAATATTGCTGCAATCATCGAAGTATTTTTAGAATACTTATAACCAATCGGCAGCGTAAAATTGTTAAAACATCAGGGTTTTGCTGCTTTGCCTAAAACCATAAGTTTAATTTTGTGATCGCCAGATGCATTATTACATGCAAGAAAAGTTATACGTGCTATATCAAATTTTCTTCCTGATGCAGTATTTTCATTTCTTCGGAGCCAACATTCTACAAAGTAAACCAATTTCATCTGCGTTATAGATATGATCACGTGAGAGATTATGTTGGCGTATTAGAGTTCTTTCTGAAATGAAGGTACAAGATGTTAGTTTGATGAAAATTTATCGACGGAAATTGTTAAAAAATCGTTTTCTGAATTTTTGAAGCCACCCATCGTTGGCACAAAAATCAAGTTTTTTTTAATCTCGTACTTTAACGACTTGGCCTTTATTTTCATCACATCAGTAGTAATCGGCAAATTTTTTTTTCGTTGGATACAATACCATTCATAAAGCTTGTTTACTACCTTTAGCATTTCACTGCGTTTAAGTGTTTTCTACTGTAGATCACACTTTTGATAAAAATTTAACAAATTGCGCTGTATCTTGCTTGTTTGCTCAATTAAAATATGTTTAAAAGAACAAATTTTCAAATGCAATTGAAGTAATTCCAGGAATCGTTAGGTCGTTTGGAGTGCGAAAGAACTAAATTCGTTGTTTTGCTTTGTTTTTGATATTCGCATCCAAAAACAAAACGAAATGCATTTAAGAAAAATAAACAAGTGCAATTTTAGTACCGTTCACATAATAAAGATAGGTTTTGTTCATTCTTTAGAACCGGCTGTATAAAAATTGGTTGGTCATATTTTTGTTCACTCGACTGAATGTTCACATAATCGGGCGTTCATATAATCGAGCGGCTACAGTATTTACTAAAATCAGTATAAGTTAATAAAAATTTGTTCATATTATTTATTGAATGTAAGAACATAATTTTATTTATATTGTCTGAGTTGGTGGCAATGGAACAACGTTTTTCTATTATACCAAAAATTTTGTAACTAGATTTATATAAAAGAGGTTGATATGTTACGAAATACCCTACATCCATTTTGCAATTAAACATATTTATGTAAATTGAAAAATATATGACCGATCCTATGCTATTTTTTTACACAAAGGCGTATATGTACACATAATAATTTATTCTTTGAATAAATTAGAAAATTAATTTCATTTGTATAATTCTACACTTAATCAGATCCGCAGTTGTAGTTTTTACGTTTGATTTTTTTTTTAATCCATGATTTTAATCCAATGTTATTTGGTTATAGTTTTAAAAACTGTTGGTCGTTTGTATACAGGCAGGTGATCTATGCAATAACTCTTAATTGATTCCAAATTCATGTCGTTATTGGAACCCAAAATGCATATAACGCCTAACCGTTGGCCCCAAATTTTAGAAGGGATACCAAGCACAGCCACATCTTTAATGCTGGGATGTGTAAAAAGAACCTTTTTGATCTCAGAGCTAAAAACTTTGTAGCCTCCTACGGTAATAATATCGTTGTATTTGCCCAGAAACTTAAAATAACCGTTTTGATATGCAAATATATCTCGAGTCTTAAAATACTCCCCTTGAAATGATTTACAATTGTCCTGTTTAAGGTACTTCTTAAATATGTTTTCTCCAGCTAGCCATAACTCCCCAACGATATTGGCCGCCACTGGAGAGTTGTTTTTCTCTGATGAATGGCGTTTACTTTTATTCATGGTAGATTCCAAAAGTTTGTTATGACACTCATCGTTGGAAATCTCACTTTTATGGTTTATTAGCTCGTTGTTTTCAAAATTTATTAGTTTGGCCTTAACACCAGTTAGTGGAAATCCAACAGTACCTGGTCGGTAATTAATGTCTTCGAGGTTATCCAAAAGTGAATTGCCAAGTACGATTCCTGATTCCAACATGCCGTAATATTCAAGCAAATTCTGACCAGTGATATCGCGCCAGCGGTAAAATACAGACTCTGGCAATGGTGCGAAAATGGAGGCCATTAGACGAAATTGGTTTTTACAATGATTAACAATGTACTCCACCATTCGTGAATCTTTCGCAAAAATTTTATCATACTCGGCTATTAGTCGTTTGTAAGTAATTGGCATTGCCAAAAAGATATTTATGCGTTGTTTCGAAGGGTTATTGATGCCTAGAATAACGCTCCAAACATTATGACAGTCGAAATTTTGATGCAGCACTGCACTGCCCCCTACACTTAATAATCCGTTGATAGCGGATTGAATAGAATTTGTGGGTATAAGATGTAACATGCTATCAGCTGGACTAAGCTTCCATGAGTGAATCAGTTGTTTCATTTGTGCATCAATATTCCGATAGGTCAAGACGACTGCTTTTTGTACATCAAATGATCCAACCGTGTACAGCACCATGGCATTTTCTTTAGCATAAAAACTATTGGGTAAAGTACTTTCCGTTAGTATACAGCCTTCTGTTGTAATGACCTGCTTGGAATAAGAAGCCGAGAGACTCTCCATTGAAGGTACAAAAGTGTTATCTACGGTAAGAAATGCATTTTCAAGATGCTTGGATACACTATAAGCTAATTCCTCGTGCTCAGTTGCCGATATAATGAGTTTTGGTTTACAGTCGTCAATTATATACTTCAATTGTTTCTGTGAACTATTTGGCTCTAATGGAATCGCGATTTGGCCAGACATCCAACATGCCCATTGACTTATTATCCATAAAATATTATTTGAACATAAATAAGCAACATGAGAGAGAGAAGCGCCCCCTATCAAAAAAACGGATCATAGTTAAGCTTTATTAGAGTTTTGTTTAACGAATTACTCACCGCAAATATTTGAAATTTGGAAAGAAAGTTTTTTAGCACTCATATACAATTGAAAGTAGGTATATTCTGTGGTGAGATCCTTTAATGCAATCTGATCGGGAAACAGCATTGCCTTTTTGAAAACTGGAACAACAAGATGCTTGCTTTCATCAAGTTCAAACCCCTGTCGTAGTTTTTCAATAAAATATTCCTTTCAAATATATACGTAGTTGCTCTTAATCATATTTTTTGTATTTTAATTCAATGTGTCTTACCTTTTTTGCAATCTCTGTTAAACCACGACGTAAAACGGAAATCCGGGAAATTTTTTCGTAAATTGATAAAATACGCATTTTATCTTTAGTACAGCTAAAAGTGAATTCGGTTAAATAATAATTGATTCGAATAAAACGAAAATAGGATCTATTCCAGACAAATAAAATAATTCATAAAAGGTCGTAGCTTACTTCTTTTTATTTTTCTTTTGTATTTTATTATTTTCATTATAATAATATAGAATCGTGGCTGAGATATCTACATATGTATGTCTTATTGGAAATTAAATTCTCAGTAAATCTTATTTTTTTAGAGCTAGTATTTTTAATAATGGGTTGCATTCAATTTTCGATAGGAGGCTTTAAACTAAACTAGCGGCTGATTGCTTTAGGAAATAGAAAGTTCGAAACAATTTAAAGTGTTAGGAACTTAGTACAGTATAACCTCGAAAAAGTTTATCCCGCGGAAAATGTTTTCGTCTTTTAAATACATACAGTGATAAAGTAGTGGCACCCCTACTTATTAACAAAGTTTTTGACTATTTTTTATAATTACAAATACAGTGCACCCAACTCATATTTGATCACACCAAACTCAAAATACAAGAAGAGGAAGAAGAAAAGTCGAGAAAATCATTTCAAAAAGACTTGGCACACCTATAAAAAAAAGTGTTATGAGACGAATTTTGAACCTCTAGAATTTGGTTTGACTTCCCTTAGCTTTAAGAATAGTTTCTAAGTGTCTACGCATACTTTTGTTTGACCTCCGTCTCGGTTGATGTTATCAGATGAATCCGAAATTTGATTACTAAGATTCATGTCTGATGACTGATAAATCATTTTTAATTATTTGCAGTAGTAGAAGCCATTCCTGAATAAGGAGAGGTGCATGCTTTGGGTACTAATTTGCTTGAAAAATAAAACTTTTTGATTTCTTGTCCAAGTTTTCCCACACTTGCATGGAAATTAATCATCATTCAATTATTATTGTGAAACTCCTCCTGACCATTATGTAACCAACGAAAATGTGGAGGAAAATTTCCGAATCCAATGGAATTGGACCAAATTTGACTTAGAAGAAGGCTATATTCAGTAATGATTAAAAAATAATAAAATTTTATTGAATCCACTGATCTTCCAAAAGTTTGGAAAAATATATAAATATATTATTTATTATTAATAGAATGTTCTGTACAATTCAAATATATAGAACTTAGCCTATTCACAAAGATTTGCCACAAAGTTTTTCCATAGTTGACGATTTCTAGCTATAAATCTAATGCGCTCATACTCTAGGATGGCTACTGTTTGAAGTGTGCTTCAGCAAGCGCAGGTGATTGGCCAATACGTACCTAGTTTGCTGTCTAGCATTAAATATACCAGTTGTACCCAAGAGACTATGTATGGCGCATCAATGTACCTTGACCTTGAATATATAGAGTAGAACAAAAATTATTTTATTATAAGTTTCATGACACTTGGTCATCATTTCGGCCTTCAATTAAATTTATTTTTATTTCGGTGCTCTTTATGGTATATTAAGAACTGAACTAGGAGGCATGAAACTTAGATAATTGGTACCTCATCTCGCAATTTTGCTTAATTGGAGAAAATTTTCTGGCGATTCTTCCTTAAAGGTTTAATTCTTGTCTGTTGGAGCATTTCCTACATTGTCAGTTTCTGCCGAAAGCGTCCTTAAGGGCATAACAGGATTTTCTTCGGCAAGTGAAGTGCTTTTCGACGGCCTACCACGAGTTTTATTTCTCGGTCTCTTTTTAAAACATTTTATACAAAGCACAACGAGCGCTCAGCGAATTTGCCAATGTATCGCAGTTTTCTCTTGCTTTCTGACCCTTAACATCATCGTGCATTTTCAACAGTGCAATGACCATTACGACTTCCTTTTTTCCTAAAGTGCTGCATAATTTGTGTAATATTTTCATTGAATTTTAATACTGAGAACGAAAAAACAAATAAAATGCAATCGAATTTGGCCAAGGGAAACGAATATTGCAGACGAATATGACATTGAGCGAAAATATAAACGACTACCATAAGCAGTATGAGCGCAAGCAGCATATTTGAATGAGGAAGAGGAACAAAAAAAGAACAAGCACAGCGAAGACAGACAAGCCGCTCGGTTTTCACTTCACTGCCCGGCCGCACCTAATTTAAAACAGCATCTATATATAAGTCGTCTCTGCTATCTATATATAAGTTGTCTCTACTTTAACACGTGTTTACTAATTTAACGACTTAGGTGTTTTAATGAGCCAGTAACTTAACTTTACTTCTCACTTTCTCATAACTACTAATAAAACTAGAGGTGTTCTTAACTTTATTAAGAGTTGGGCTAAAGAATTTAATGATCCCTACACAGCGCAAACTCGGTATTCGCGACTACCCATTATCGCGACGGCCCGTTGTCGCGACGGCTTAATTTTTCACATTGCAGGTTCTATAATCGCGACAGTTTACGAAAAACAAGGTTCAATTTTCGCGACTTTTATCAATTTTTTTAATTTTATTACAATGTCTAGAACCAATGAAGTAATTTGTCAAAAAAGCAACTCAAAATCTCCAATTTCATTAAAAATGTTGAAAATGTAGATGTATCAATAAAAACAGTTCTAATTTTAAAAATTACATAAAATTTTTCAATTAAATTTTGGGTTCTGTTATAGCGAAAATTCGGTTTTCGCAACAGGTCTGGTTTTTAATAAGACGCGAAAATCGAGCTTGCAATGTACCACCAAACTGCATTTCACTTCTTTGGTTCGTCCGATTTTAGAATATGCTTCTGTTATTTGGAATCTCCAACTCATAACTTGTTCTGACCGGATTGAATTTGTTCAAAAACAATTTTTGCTCTTTGCGTTGCGAGGATTAAACTGGAATTCGGCAATTCGTCTTCTCTCATACCATTGCCGCCTTAAATTGATTAATCTTCTTACCTTAGCTAGTCGGAGGTCCGTGTTGGGAATTCTTTTTCTTCATAACCTTATAAACGGTAACATTCGTTCTCCTTTTCTCCGTGCGAAAATTAATTTTAACGTGCCCTCGCGTACAACTAAGTAGATATTATTTACCTATAAGACTGAACACTGCACGATCATCTTACTTACTGCATGATCCCTTTTATGTTATGTGTTCGGTTTATAACTCTAGCTATAACTTATTTCGAACACAGCCTTTTCTCACACTTTAAAATCTTTTCTTACTCGTAGAATTAATGAAATTAAATAGAATTGGATTCTTATTTTAAATTCGACTATGTATATTTGTAGTAATTGTAATTTAATTCGTTTAATTTTATCAATTAGTCTGTTTTTAATCTATAAGTAATAATATGTCAAGTATGTAAAGCAGCTGATAACCATTAGGTCGTAGTACCCATAAATACCCATAACATTTGTGAATTAGTAGGTTAAAATGCACAGAAAAGTAAGATGTACTCATTATTTTGACTAGGTCAATTTGGAGTACTATGTACTCATTTATTTTAGTTTCTTAAAAACCAGGGATTCTCCTTGAAGTTGCAAAATTTTTTTAATGTTTAAGCATAGAAAATAAGAAACAATTTTACTTTTTAGAATGTTTTGGCAGAAAAAAATGATGAGATGCTACATTGTTTTCAATGTACTTATTACTTCGAACCTGGAAAAAAAAAAATTAAATCAATTACGATCCGTCAATGTAATAATAACTAACTATTTAAAAAAGCATATGAAACTAAAGTGTTTTCTAAAAATAAGAAAAAGCGCTGAAATAATGTATAAAACCTAAGCCGGTGAAAAATGCAACAAAAACTGCCCCATACAGGCCTATCAGCCATTTATCCATAATGGAGAAAATCTCCGAACAGCAGCTGTTTGATAAATTGAAGCCAATATTGGAGACCAAATTCATTTTATCTCTTGAAGTATTTGAAGTGGATGAAATTCGGCTCATATACTCGTATAAAGGACATTAAACGCATATTAAAAGTGGAATTTGAGAGAAAACCTAAATTCGTCATATTTCTGAAACTATTTGATGTAGATGGATGAAATGTATGATACATATGCAAGGGGCACCGGGAGAAATAAGATGAATATTAATGGTTGGCGGTTCCACGTACCCATACGTTAAAGAAAATCAAAATTCGTCATATTTCTAATCCTATTTGGTGCAGATTAATGACATTTTTTACATATGAATAAGGGGCACCAGGAGAAATCAGGGGCACAAAACAGATGTTTGCTGATTGTTTACAAAAACAATACAATGCAATGCACCAAAAGCACAGAATTATTTATGAAGAAATTAAAATTTAATAAAATCACTTCACCAGAGAGCACCGAGTAAATCAAATGCCACCACCGATAATTAATAGAAATATACTAATGATAACGCACAATTTAGTGAACGAACACAAGTTTGTATGCAAAAAATAAATAAAATAGCGTAGAGCAAACTAAGCACGACGAAAAAGCCTCTTTCTTTAATGATTTTAAAAAATATCCAATCATATTGCCGAATATGGTAAATATCGGTTTACTATAACATATAGCTGCCATAGGAACGATCAGTCGAAAAATGGCTTATACTAAAAAAAAAATTTTTTTTTTCTTGAGATTATTATATAATGAATACAAAATCGGTTACGCCCGACTATAGCCCTGCCTTTTGATATGTTATGTGTGCCAGTTTGATATGTTATGTGTCTTAAATGGTTTAATTGTAATACCCTGTACAAAAAATGGTATTTACACCATTGTACGTATGTTACAGGCAGAAGGAGGCGTGGTAGACCCCATAAAGTATATATATTCTTGATTAGCATAGAAAGACACATCGATCTAGCCATGTGTGAATAATGTATATGCTGCCATAGGAACGATCAGCTGAAGAACCATATTTACCAACCCTTTTGTTTTTCAAGATATCGTTACCAAATTTTAGATTTAATAGTTCTACAGAACATTCAATTATATATCACAATATTATGTATATTGATTTACTACATCATATAGCTGTCATAGGAACGATCGGCCAAAAATCAAAATTTAATGATAGACATTTTTGTTTATTCAGATCAGATATCAGTACCAAAATATGGATGACGATCGGCCAAAAAATGAATTTTACTAAGAAAATTTGTTTTGATTCTTGAGATATCGTTACATAATTAAAAAGATATATTAAAGCAAAAAAAAAAAAAAAATTAAAATAGAAAAATATAAAAATAATGAAAAATTATTGAATTTTGGGTTGGGTGCAGGGTATTATATAGTCGTGTGCTCACGACTATAGCCCCTGCCTTTCTAGTTATTGTTGTGTTATTAGGTACATTTGATAAAGGTGGTGTTGCATTGTTGTCCGTTTCATTTCAAATTGTTTTTTTCTCTTTCTAAAGCGAAAAGAGTGCGTCTGTTGTGAGTTTGTATCGAGTTAAATAATTTGTGTCATTTATGTGTATCATAGCGCTCTCTAGATACCGTTAGTTTTTGTATGGAAGGTTAAATTCAAGCTCATTGTCAATATATTCTCGAAAAGAGTTCCAGTCTGTTCTCTGATTATAAATAGTTTGCGTTAAATGTTTTCTTTTTATACTCGACAAATACGTCAATAATATTGGCGGGTGGTCCGAGAAAAGCTCAAGTATATTTTTTAAAAGGAAATTTTTTGTTGCGCAGACTATAAGATCCGGAATTTTACTGGGATCTGTTGGCCAGTAGGTTGGCTTTCCTGAGCTTATGTGCTTCCTCTTGATTGTTTGTATTGCACTTAGAAGGTTTTCACCTTAAGTGGTTGTAATCCTTGAGACCCATACAGTGTGTTTAGTATTAAAATCGCCTGCGCATAGGAACCTTGGTCCAAGCGTTTTTAGATAAAGTATATTTTCATTCTTGGCGATAGGTACAAAACCTAGGAGTACTGTATACCGAAGAGATAGTGACGTTACCATATTTGTCAGTTAAGAGTTCGCTCCTAGAATGAATATTTTGCGTGTATGTATGTATGGGGTTTTTGTTTGTGAAAGTTACTTGATTGTAAATTTTGGTTCCGATTATTGTTTATTGCTGAGTGGCATGGTTGAGTTATTTGTACATTTTCATTTTCTGTAATTATTTCGGTTGTTTTTTGCAGCATTCTGCTTTGTTGTATTTTCGGTTAGCGATATTTTTTCACTCGTTTCGTTGGCGTAGCTTATTCCAGGTTTGCTTTTGGGTGTTGGGTCTCTTTGCTGCAGTTGTTTACAATCTTTTACTACTATGTCTAAAATTTTTGGTTTTTCAATGCGTGTAATTGTATATTTCGCAACCTTTATAGTTTGCGGTATGTCTTCTCGAGCATAAAGCACATTTTACTATACCATCCTTTAGGTGAAGGCACAAGCAAATATCTTGTGTTTTCCAGCACATTTTACAAAGACTAGATCTCGGGTGCTATTGAGCTATTATTCTTTTATGCTGTTGTGGTTCAAAGAATATTATCATATATCTTTGTTGTTTATGATTGATGTTATTGATATGTATAGTTTCATGCCCTAGTTCTTTTAGCGCAATTTTAATGTCTTCTGGGTCATGAAAACGATGCAAGTCTAGCAGTACAACTTTAAAGAATCTTCCGTGTGTTACTTTGTATGTGTAGAACTTTGTATCTTTATCTCGGATCATTTATTTGCTGCAGTGTAGTGTTTCGATTCATTTGTTTGGATACGAACTTCATTATTTTGCAAATTTTTCAATATGTAGGTGTCCCTTTTTCTCTTTGTTTATTTTTCGGTAATAACTTACCAAAAAGTGACTCTATGAACAAGTCACAACTGCCTGAATGCAATTCATAGCGTAAGCTATGTAAGAATTTTTCTTTAGTCACGCGACACTCCTAAACAAATTCTTGACATTCTTGAAAGTGGAAGTATACATAAAGGAAGCTAATATTAGTACTAAACAATCTAATATATCTGACTATTTCAAAATCAATTTTCTTTATGTTAAAATATCTCAAATTTCGTTTAATAAATAAACAATGGAGTTAATATATGGATGTACATATACAAAAATAGCTTATAACTTATAACTTGTACAGTACATAATATGATTTGAAATGAATTAATATACATACATATATATTCGAATTTTAAAATAAATATAAATATATAAACGTACATACATGTACACAACTGCAGGTTCTTTTAACAAACCTAAAAAAAACTAGAAAGGCAGGGCTATAGTCAGGCGTAACCGACTATAGAAAACCCTGTACCCAATCCAAAAAAAAAAATTTTTTTTTTAGTAAATTCTTTTTTTCGGCTGATCGTTCCTAAAGCAGCTATATGTTATAGTGAACCGATATTTATCATATTCAGGAATATGATTGGACATTGCCTAAAATTATCAAATCCAAAATTTGGTAACCATATCTTAATAAATAAAAAAGTTTTTCTCAGTAAATGTTGTTTTTTGGCCGATCGTTCCAATAGCAGCTATATGATATAGTAAACCGAAATACATAATATTTAGATATGTGATTGAGTATTGGATAGAACGATTAAATCCAAAATTTGGAAACGATATGTTAAAAAACAAAAGGGTTTTGGTTAGGAAATGTGGTTTTCGGCCGATCGTTCCTATGGCAGCAATATGTTATAGGTTGAAGATCGAAAATAAAAAAAAACTCGTTATGCCTATGGATTAAGAGAGTCTTCGTGCCGAATTTGGTAATTGTATGTCTTACCGTTTCCGAGATCCGTGCTTTCATACGGACAGACGTCTAGATCGTCTCGTCTTTCGACGCTGATTAAGAATATGTATACTTTATGGGGTCTGCCTCGCCTCCTTCTTGACGTTACATACATTTGCACAACTTTAATATACCCTTTACCATTTTACCTTAGTGTCTACTCCACTTCTACGACCTAATGGTCAACAGAAGAATTACATACTTGACATATTATTACTTATAGATTAAAAACAGACTAATTGATAAAATTAAACGAATTGAATTAAAATTAAAATGAGTATCCAATTCTATCTAATTTCATTAAATCTACGAGTAAGAAAAGATTTTAAAGTGTGAGAAGGGGCTGTGTTAGAAAATAAGTGATAGTAAGAGTTATAAGCCGAATACATAACATGCAGTAAGAAAGATGATCGTGCAGTGTTTAGTCTAATGGGTAAATAATATCTTGAACGCGAAGGCACGTTCAAATTTATTTTCCCGAGGAGATAAGGAGAATTGACATTTCCGCTTATCAGGTTATGAAAAAAACGAATACCCGACACGGATCTCCGGCTAGCTAAGGTAGGAGATTTATCAATTTAAGGCGGCAATGGTATGAAGGGAGACGAATTGCAAAATTCCACTTTAATCCACGCAACGCCAAAAGTAAAAATAGTTTTTTGACAGATTCAATTCGGTCAGAAAATGTTGTGAGTTGGGAATTTCAAGTACATGATGCATATTCTAAAAACGGACGAACCAAAGAAGTAAAAAGATGCTTGATGGTAAAGGGATGATTAAATTTTTTAGCCCATCTCTTAATAAAGTCAAGAACACCTCTAGTTTTATTAGTGGTCATGAGAATGTGAGAACTAAAGTAAAGTTCCGAGCTCATCAAAACACCTAAGTCGTTAAATTTGTAAACACGTGCTAAAGCAAAAACATTTAAGTAGGAATATAGCATAGATTTAATACGAGAGAAAGAGATTATTTTACATTTATCACAATTTAAATAAAGAAAATTTTTATTACACCACTTGGAAAGTTGATCGAGGTCTTCTTGAAGAAGACTTTGATGAAGGAAAGGATCCAGAATAAAACATAGTTTTACATCATCAGCAAACATAAACACATGATAATGCTTAATAACCGATGGAAGGTCATTTATAAAAATGTTAAAAAGCAAAGGACCTAACTGGCTGCCCTGTGGGACACCAAAATGAATATTAATATTTTTAGAAACACAGCCATTAAATAAAACTTATTGGGACCTACGTCTTAAATAGCTATCAATCCACATTACAAGTTAAGGCGAGAAGCCAAATCTATCTAATTTAGAAAGAAGCAACGAATGGCAAACACTATCAAATGCGTTACTAAAATCAGTATAAATAACATCTGTCTAACAATAACAAGCAAGTCCACTGGAAACAACTGAAGTGAACTTCAGAAGATTTGTAACTGTTGAACGTTTTTTGGAGAAGTCATGTTGAGAAATACTCAAATTCGGAATAATATAATGCTGAAGCTGATCAGTAGTTCTATGTATATTCCAGCAACGTTGATATTACCCATAGCATAGAAATATCTCGGAAGTTTACGATATTCCTTTTGCTATCTTTTTTATTTAGAGGTAAAATGTAAGATTCTTTGCATACCATAGGAAAGGAAAAGTTCGTAACCGATAAATTAAACAACTTACTTAAAGCGCTAGCACAGTACTTTAAAACGCATGAGGGAATACCGTCAGTGCCAACAGAAAAAGTCGGTTCAATAGATTATAAATAACACAGAAGCATTTTTTCATCAATAACGGGTGGGTAAGAGGCCCCTGTATTTGAGTCGGGATAAAAGCAACGTGAGACAAAACTATCACCTAAGTTATTTTGGAAGAAGCTGGCAAATAAGTAAGAAATATCAACATTATTACATCCCTTAACATATCCTAGCTTCATAGTGGAGGGAAAAGTATTAGAACAATATTCAATTTAACGCTAATTAAGCTCGAGTTCTAGCACCATTTTTTTCAGAGAAAACCTTCAAAAGAATTTCTAGCTAGAATATATTGCAATTGTTAACCGAAACTTTTACACAAAGAAACTCAATATTATCAGAGAAAGGGGTAAGTACTTCATCAACGCATATAGACGAACTGACAGAAATCAGAACACTACCACCAATTCTCGCAGATCGATCTCTCCTAAAAGTAATAAAACTACTATAAAAATTTCTGAGTTAACGACTTCAGGACGGAGCCAAGTTTCAACAAAGACAATAATATCAGAATCAAAAGAAAAGCTATCGAGAAATAACCTTTTAAGTTTAGAATAAATTCCCTTATCGTTTTGAAATGTTACCAACAAAGTGCACAGCTGAGAATTAATTAAATTTTTTTCTGTTTTGCCACTTTTTTTGGTACTGGTGCTTTATTCCGATCTTTGTATCATCCTCATGCACAATACAATTACTAGGCCAAAAGTCGGGCTTAAGCAATGCCGCGAAATAATCGGCGAAACCATTTAAAAGATGAAATAGATTGCCTATGGGGAAACATAAATTTATTGAGAATAGGACTAGAAATGGATGGACCTTTGCCCAACCGGAAGAATAAGATAGCTTTAGTGAATGGAACGACAACTAATGGCTTAGGAGAAATTTTGACAGAATTTGAAACCACTGTATTATCTGCCGTAATAAAAGAAACTGGAGGAGAAACTTGCAAGGGAGTTGAATACACCTGGTCACTATTCGGATTGGAGCAACTGGGAGTGTTTGGACGGTCGTTAGCTCTAATAACTATCTTAGGAGGTACTTTTGCTTTGGTAATTTTGGAATTCTTCCGTTTAGCTGCGAATCAGCGAATTTGTACTCATCAAAAGTTTTGTCATAAACTTCTAGCCTTTCATCTAGCCGTTTATAATCCTTAACTATCTCTGAAAAGGCATTGCGTGAATTCATAACAAATTTGGAAAAAATAATCTCCGAAGGAATTGACCAGCGAAATCCCTTATTTTTGGCAATGCTGTCAACGATTCTATCGTTTAGGACGGCACAAGCGACATGTGCACAAATCCAACACGATACAGAGCGATATCAACATCGAGTGCCTTCCTACACTTCGCGTAACAACGATCCATAATCAAACTAATAAATAAATAAATAAAAGTATTTAAAATATTTTGCATGTACACGTGGTTTATTGTACTTTATGTTACGAGAGGTAATACACGACTGTACTAAAACTAACTTGTCTATTACCTAACTACTCAGCAACCCTAAATACAACCCTGGGTACGATTAGCCCCTCCAGTGGCTTGCTTAGTCCGGAAAAGACACGGAATTCTCTCTGGCGTGCGAGATGGTATCAGAAACGGTGGTGATGGCTCTTTAAGGCTCACTGTATTTTCAGGTAGTGGGCAAGCTTCTGCATATGAATTTTGTTTATCAACTTCTACGAGGAAGGCAGGTTTCAACAAGTCGACTGAGACCGATTTTTCATCACTCTATTCGGACCTGTGTATGATGATTCCAAAGACTTCTTTGTTGACGCTACTAATTTGTATCCGTAAAATTCTTAGAGCAACAGATTTGTGGTTTGGTATGATGCGCAGTCGGAATCCGTCTTATCGCTCGCACATGTTGTCGAAACCATTCAATGAAACGCTGCTGGCCCATTACCACAGTATGATCTTTTGTAGCACAAAGAAACTCAGTCGGTAAATGAATCGCCGTGCCGAATATCATCTCTGCCGTTGCCGTTTGACAATCTTCTTTAAACGCTGTTCGCATGCCGAGAAGCACAGTTGGCAGAAACTCAGGCCAAGGAATAAGCGGATTACACATCAATGATACTTTTAGTGTGCGATGCCCCCTCTCAACCATACCGTTCGACTGTGGGTGGTATGCTGTTGTTCGTATCCTTTGGACGCCGATCATTTTTCCCAGCCCGGCAAACAACGCGGTTTAAAACTGAGTACCCTGGTAGTTATAGTAAACGGCGTGCCGAATTGATATATCCAATGAGAGAAAACTGCCGAAGCCACAGTTTTCGCCGTCATATTTGATAACGGAATTGCTTGTGGCCATCTACTAAAACGATAAATTATCGTAAGGCAGTAGCGCAGGTTATTGACTCGTGGAAATTTTATAAGGTCAAGGTGGATATGATCAAAGCAGTTTTCCGGTTCGCCGATTTCGTCTACGGCAGATCGCCGGCACACATTTTCACGCCTTGACGCGGCGCACATTCCCAGGACCACGCTAAGGCATCTCAATTTATGCTAGGCCTCACAAAACGCTGTCTTAACAATTTTGATGTTGCTCGACCATTGGAATGGACAAAACCAAGCACGGTGTCCATCGCTCGTCTAATGCTTGCAGGAATAAAAGGACTGATTGAACCAGTGGATGTGTCACAAAGTATATAATGATCATCGATGCGCTATTTCTGTAGCTGTAGTGACGTATTTCTCTCAAGTTGGTCGGTAACTTCATCATTTTGCTGTTCCTCATATATTATCTCCGTTTGGAACTTGGTAGGCATATTTATCGCGTTAATGCGAGATAGGGCGTCTACGATGGTATTGTCGCTACCTGGCATATGAACAATTTTCGTCGAAACCTGCGATATGAAGTCGATATGACGCAGCGGCATAGGAGATGCTTTGTCTGGCCGTTGTGCAAAAGCGTACACTAAAGGCTTGTGGTCGGTCTGGATAACAAATTGCCGTTATTCCAGGATATGCTTGAAAAATTTTATGGTAGTAAAGATAGCCAATAACTCACGGTCGTACGTGTTGTAGTTTTTTTCCGTTTTGTCTTACTTTCGTGAGAAGAAGGAAATAGCACGCCATATACCATTCTCTAACAGCTCAAGGGAGGCACCGTTGACTTCGTTACAGGCATCGGTTTTCACTGCTAATTGTGCTGACGGAATAAAATACGTTGACTGCGTTGTATTAGCTATCCCATCCCTGCAGCTCTTGAAAGCGTCGGGCCAACAAGGTGACCATTTAATCACGCGCATGTCGTTCTTCTTAGAATCCTTCAACAGATCAGTTAAAGGAGTCTGCGAATGAGCCGCTTATGACATCGACTTCACTGGTCCGAGATAGTTTAGGGCTTGCGGAAATTACTGATCGCTTCGATGCGCTCTGCTGGTGGTTTATAACCCTTGTTGTTGACAATAAAGCCAAGGTAAATTACTTTCTTTTTGCCAAATTGATACTTTTATGGGTTAATTTTGAGTTTGTTTTCGCTCAATATCTTAAAAAGTGTTGCGAGGTGCTGTATATGCTCCCAGGAATTAAAAAATTCCGAAAAGTATTGTTACAGCCGTTTTATGAATATCATCGGGCGCAACAGGAATCTGGTAGTAAGCCCTCACCATGTTGATTGTAGAGAAAATTGTGGAACCATGCAATCACTGTAGAATATCCTCGCAATACGGAATAGTATGCGAATTTAACTTTCATTAATCACTTGTTGTATGCCAGCCAATCTGCTTTTTTGGAACAATATGAATTGAACTGTCCCATTGGCTGCGAATAAATCCATATTGCAAGAGCAAGTCGAAGTCACGACGAGCTGTTTTCACTTTTTCTCCAGAAACCCATCGTGGCTTATCAAAAACCGGGGCGCTGCTAGTTTCGATGTGGTGTGCTACGTTGTTACTTTTGTTTGTCGCTGGCATAGTGTTTGGCCGAGTGATCTCGATGTTACGCGTAAGCAACTCTGTGTAAGTCTAGCTGATCCCGTTTCGAGAATCGCACGTATTTATGGTGAAAATGCTATGAAGTTTCGCTCCAATTAATTTGCCCTTCGTTGACGCTGATGTAGCAGGATCGATGAGCCGCTGTTCTTTGAGGTCAGGAAGTAACCCGTGGTGACCGAGGAAGTCAGCTCCAAATTGAAGTCAAGAGCAATATTAATCATACCATATGTATCAATAACTAGTGTTTGTAGCGTAAAGTTTTAATTTATTTTTATTCAGTTTTTTATTTTCAAACATTTCTTTTCGAATTAGAGAGACGACCGAACCTGAATCGAACAAAAACTTCGTGTTGGTAAAGTGATCAAATACGTGAAGTCGACGCTCCTTTAAAAGGCGGGCACTCGAGTACTGCTGTCACTGGCCGCCTGTACAGTCAACAGCTACTTTAGTTTTTTGCGTTCGCGTTCCTAGCGCACGGTTGCTCACAGTGACGGGCTTTATCGCCAAACTTGCGATGAAAATAACAAGGGCGTGGCGAGTTTGGCGCTATATGTTTCAGCTTCTGGACGGCGTCGGATAATTTAGCCACTACTGCTCTTATGATTTCAAAGCCACGTGTGAAGTCGTCCACGTTGACTGCAGTATTCTGAGACAGATGATAGCGAAGCTGGTGCTGAAAAATGGCCAGCTGCCATAAAGAAAAGACCATATTCGTTTTCCATTAATAAATCTGCAAGCTTAGCTTGCCCCTCCAGCAGTAACTGATGATGCATGATGAGACAACGCCGAATAGACTGTGACAGCAATGCAGTCCATCTGACTCGCAATGTGTCGCCTGTTACACCGCTGCCATCGAGCAATATTATCTGACGCAATAAATGAGACGGCTTTTTATCACCTAGCTCAAGCTACGAAAACACTCTGTGCAAGTGAGGGTCAGCAGCTTCTGCAACACGTTTAATGGTAGTCTGGTAATTGCATCATCACGTCGGCAACTTCGCAGATGATGCTTTGATCCAAAGCACTCAATAAATGTTTGTGTGGCAACCATAGTTTTAAGTATTTCTTGTGTTAGATAAAAGTAGTCTAGAAAATAAAAAATATCTAAATATTTAGATATTGTGGCCCATATAATTCATATCCCACAAATACAAACAAATATGAAACGTTTCAATCAACACTAATTAGGGAGTATCAGCATTCGGATGAAAAACGATTGACCAAATTGTTACAAGCCATGGATTTGGGCGATAAGGCGTCAACACTGTTAAGACAGATGAAGAAAGTATCAATGGGCATAGTCACGGATAAACTATTGGAAACACTCTGGTCAGCAAAGCTTCCAGAAACTATACAAGCTATCACAGCCATGGTGATATTTAAATCACCTTAGACGAAAAGGCTCAAACTGCAGAGAAAATTTTTGATCGACTAAGTTTTCATATGAACTGCACCACGATTACATAAGGAACGTGTAATACGGTGCAAACTCAGAGTCAGTTGGACGTTTTGATAAAACAATTAGCAGAATTACAAAAACAGATGGGAGCTTTGACAAAGACTATATCAGACAGAAAATCATCAAGATCTAGATCTAGATCGAGGTCCAGCAAGTACAAAAACGGAAACGAAAATGCAGACACTGACAAACCAGAAACACACGATCAGTGCTGGTAACATTCCACTTTTGGGACCAAAGCAAATAAATATGTTGACACTTTTAAATATTACAAGGAATATGCAACAAAAAACTAAATTTGTCGTTCGTGAAAGCGGTAAAAACGGCACAATATCATGCAAGCAGCCGCTTATTTATATATGACCAGTCATCTGATAAAAATTTTGTAATAGATACAGGTTCAGATTTATTAGTTATTCCTCCAACAGCACACGAAAAGAATAACAAAAAAAAAAACTTTTTTCATAACTGTATTCGCAGCAATTGGCACTCAAATAAAAACATATTAGAAAAAAATTCTTACAGTGTTATTAGAGTTGCGTAGCAATTTCGTTTCCCTTATCATAGCAAATGTAATAAAACCAATCTAATCGATAATGTTACTCAATTAAAGGCAGATGGTAAATTAAAAAAGGTCATGGTTGATGAATTAAACGTTTCAAAAATAGGAAGCGACTGTAATATCCTTTCTAACAATTCCTATGAAGCGCTTTTAAGGAAATTGCACATTTTAACCACACCCAGTGATGACATACACGTTGACAATAATCCAACAGGTGTAGTACATTACATAAAGACTAAAGGACAACCAGTGTTTGCCAAAGCAGTCCGATTGTGTTCAAAAAAATACTACCATTTAGTTAAAACAGGCGTATGTCGACCATCCAAATCACTTTGGTCTAGCGCATTACATATGATCAACAAACAAGACGGTACAGACAGGGCTTGCGGTGATTATAGGAGACTAAATTCCAAACAATACCCGATCGATACCCTGTTTCCAATATCCAAGATTTTAGAATCAATCTTCATGGATGTAATGTATTCTCAAAAATAGACTTGGCGCGTGCGTACTGCCAAATCCCACACGGATGCCATTTGGGTTAAGCAATGCCAATCAAACTTTTCAAATATTCAAAAATCAAGTATTTAAAGGTCTGCCTTTCGTTTTCAAATATATAGACGATATTGAAGTTGTTTCAAAGAATCATTAACATTTGGATCAATTGAGAATTGCTTTTGAACGGTTACAACAGCATGATCTTCGGATAAATCTTTCCAAATGTGAGTTCGAGAGATCCGAATTAAAATTTTTAGGCTTCACTTGAAGTAAGGAGGGAATCAAGCCAAATCAGGATAAAGTGGAGAAGTACAATTACCGTCAATAGCAAAAGAACTGAAGTCATTCCTCTCTTCACTTAGTTTTTACCCACGATGTATTCCTAAAGCGTTTAAATCTCGTGGAATTTCAAGAGATCTAATCATTGGTAATAAAAAGAATGACAAAACAATAATTAATTGGGATGATAAGTCTAAAGATGCTTTCGAAAAATGCAAACTTTATCTGCAAAATTCCGCATTATAAAAAAAGTCTTTTAACAAATGTCGAGTAGGCGCGGCATTACATCAAAAAAAAAAAAAAAACTCCATCGCCGATATGTTATCCAGAATTGAAATGATAGAAACAAAAAATATCACAGAACTTCACAGAACGATCAAGACAGCTTTAAAATGCCACAGTCGGAACGATTGGGTTGATTATTTGCCAACAATTTTACTAGGTCATCGTTCCACTTTTAAAGAAAACATTAAGCAACTCCCGACTCTTCGTTTAACAGGAGAATTCTTCGCAAGTAATAACAATAATGTACCGGAAAATTAATTTGACGATACCGACGCTTCAAGTCACGATATTAACAAATCAATTCACGTACAGACTTTAAAGGACTGCAGACATGTTTTTTTTACGAAACGATGCTGTTACACCGCCACTTACCCCACTGTACGATGGTCCTTATGAGGTTGTTAGACGAAAAGATGCAACCATAATAATTAATGTAAAAGGATAGAATCAGGAAGCTGCAATTGATCGTCTAAAGTCGGCTTTTTTAGATAATAACGTATAATCAACAATAAAACCCTATTTCAAACCAAGTAAATAATACCAAAAATAATAATAACACAAAAAACAGGTAAACTTTACTCTTCCTCCAGCAGACAAATAAACAAAAAGTGAACGAGTTATAAAAGTCCCACAGAAATACTTGTCGTAACTAAGTTACTGGAGGTGGAGTACTGGGCAACCAGAGTTTTAAGTATTTTTAATGTTAGAGAAAAACATTCTAGTAGCAGGGGTCACCAATTTAGCGTGTACATGTGTGCACGTGACGTGGTTTATTTGTACTTTATGTTACGAGAGCTAATACACTGACTAAATGACAAATGCTTGTCTTTATTTTGATTTCGGTTTTATTTTTTTTGTGTATGCGCTTTTGATGAGATTTCAAATGATATTGTTTCCCTTTCTGCCTATTCATATGCTGCTCGCACTAATTCCTAGTATGAAGTTTGTTTGCTTTAGTGTAGATTTTTGATATTTGATAAGTAATGAATTAATGGTTAAATATCAAAGAAATTTTGTATCCGCATTTTTGCATAATTTAAAATGTAAATAATTTCTAAAAATTGCGCATGTTTCTATTATTGCACTATATTTTTTAATTATAAATTAATAATTATTATTCTAAATTAATACAAATTATGCAAAAATTGTTACATTTCCATATTTATCCATTCATATTGTTTGATTTATTAAATGCAGACACCTGTCAAGGGTCAAAATAAATAGTCCACCAAATATTCATGTTTGCGTAGCCGGCTTAATTGTCTTCATTTAATATTTGGCGCACTCCACTATGCATGTCAAATTTTTGTTCCGAATGAACTGAATAATTGCATCATATTTAAATAAATATATTTTGCACACACTTATTTTCACAAATAATGCATAATTAGCGCAAAATATTCTAATTGGCTTTGACTTTTTTATGCACACAGCCAAAGCGTGAAGAAGCAGTTTTGAGAAATTAAATGCATGTAACAATGAAGAAGAAGAGCTAATATTTCACAAAAAGCGAAAAAAATGAACTACAGTCGAAACTCGATAATCCGACTAATCGCTGATCTGAAAATACAGTAATCCGAAGGGTTTTTTTCACTGGCGACAGTCACCGGCATATGATATTTTCAACGCTGTGATGCGCCTTCTTAGTATATATGTTCTCTGCTTGGGTTCAATTAGCTGCTTCCGCCGATGATTGTTCGTGATCTCATCAGGTGCCACAGATATAAGTACACAATGGATGACGAAAAATTTACAATATTTAAAAAATTAACTGAAGGATTTGAAAGGAAACAGAAACCAAAAAGAATGCAATTAAAATTAATAAAAGCAGAAGAAAGTACTAAAACAGGAAAATGAATGTTTGAATGGAAAAATTCATACAGTCACTTACTATGCAACATTTACACTATTGGTCGCACAAAAAACCGATGTTCGCCATTTGTTTACAAAAACAAAATAATGCAAAACTCCAAAAGCACAATATGAATTACGAAGAAATTAAAATTGTAAAATAACTTTACCATAAAGCACCGAAAATAAAGTGCCACCACGGATAATTATTAGAAATAAACTATTGTTACCGCACAATTTAGTGAACAAACGCAAATTAATATGTAGGAAATAAATAAAAACAGTGGAGCGCAAACTGAGCACGACTGAAAAAAAATTGCTTTTGACTGTATTTTACTCGAAAATAATTTTCTTCTTTGCCTATCAACTGTTTTGATTTGAGTGATTTGCACAGAAAACCAAAGAGGTCGTTCAGAATTGATGGCAAATATGTGCACGTGCACAAATGCTCAAGGTCAAAAGCACAAGACTCTGAATAATCCTAATGTGACCACGCATGCAAAATAAGTGTAACAACGAGTGGCGCAGCACAGAATAGACTTAAAGGAGTAAGTAGTGATCGTTTAAGAAGGGAAAGATGTAAAAATAAAAACTTAGCTTAGCTAAATAAGTAATGTTGAAACGGAACGTATTTTAAAATGTATTTTTTTACGAAGTTAAATGATAAAGAGCTTAAAATTCGCAAGTGTTTCCCACACAGTGTGACAATAATCCTGACTCTTTGTGCACTGCAAGGAACATTTGCATTAGACACTGCCCTTCTTACAAGATAGCACCAGAGAATATGTATAATAAGAAGACGCATGACCCCGTTGAAAAATATCATAGACGGGCGCTGGGCCCGTGGATAATTTTTAAATCATCCAATATTATGCTTCTCTCATACATAATTCTTCTCTTCTCTTCAACGTTAGCCGTCCACGATTACAAGGCATGGTCAGATAATATTTATAATTAAAAGATGAAAGTCACCGTTGAAAATATTTGTATGTGGGTCGTCTCAACACGACCCTACCGTAAGATGGTGCATATTTTTTTATGGAATACTAACTTATGGTTTCATGAGTCGTTCAATGTGTCATCAAGAGAAGAACACGCGGTACCGCTCTTGTTAACATTTTGAGTTTTGTTTTGATTGTAGTTGTTGGGCTAGCCGAATGCTTACATTTGTTGTGGCGCTTTTTTCTTTTTCGGTGCTAGTTGTCATGTGTGTGGTGATTGACTTCATATACAAAGCATTTTTTGTGGCGATTGACATTTTTAAGAAGTTTCATTTGTGAAGCTACAGTCGAAACTCGATAATCCGAAGTAATGATTGCAGACCCAACTCGGACTATCAAATCTTTGGGGTTACTGGATTGTTTTAATATCTGCAACTTTATTAAAGAACATCATAAGGGTCAATGGAAAAATAATAATTAATTTATTATATATATATCATAACATATAACATATAAATATTTAAGATAAAACGATATAAATCCACTGAAGACATAAGGAAATCATGTAATTCGGTTTAAAGAATTGCAATTTATTCAGATTACAGAGTAGCCAGTGCATGAAAATACTGTAATTTCGGATCAGCGAGTAGTCGGATTATCGAGTTTCGACTGCAGTTAATTTTTCTTGCATTTTATAAAATATTGACACTTCTTCTTCATTGATACAGACATTTAAATTCTCAAAGCTGCTTCTTAGCACTTTGACTGAGTGAATGAAAAAAGTCAAAGCCAATCAGAATATTTTGCACTAATCATGCATTATTTGTGAAAATGACTGTTTGCAAAATACATTTATTAGAATGTTGTGCAATTAATCAGTTATTTGTAACAAAAGTTTGGCAGGCATTGCATTGAACTAAAATTAAATCGAAACACCAGTTCGTTCAGATTGTAGTGGAGTGCGCAAAATATTAAATGAAGACAATTTAAGCCGGCTACGCAAACATGAATATTTGGTGGACTATTTATTTTGATCTTTGACAGGTGTCTGCATTTAATAAATCAAACAATATGAATGAATAAATATGGAAATGTAACAATTTTTGCATAATTTGTATTAATTTAGAATAATAATTATTAATTTATAATTAAAAAATATAGTGCAATAATAGAAACATGCGCAATTGTTAAAAAATAATAAACATTTAAATAATGCAAAAATACGCATAAAAAATGTCTGATATTTAACCATTATCAAATATCAAAAATCTACTCTCAAACTTCACACTAGGCATTAGTGCGAGCAGCATATAAATAGGCAGAAAGGGAAACAATATCATTTAAAATCTCATCATAAGCGCATACACAAAAAAAAATAAAAATCGAAATCAAATTAAATACAAGCAATTGTTATCAAAAGCATGAGTGCAGCACATGCATAGCAAAGTAAAGAAACACAAACATAAAGAGCAGAAAATGTTTTCCGACGGTCATTATAGTAGTTTCACTTCCAACGCACGCTGCCCGCCACTGCCCGATTTTGTCATTTCAATTTGGCGTGCCGTTTGTATGAAATGCGCCTTCTTAGTATATATGTATATTCTCTGGCATGGTAAATGACAGTGCGCACTAAAAGTGTCCATCGATAGTTTTCGATATTTAAAAAAAAACTATCGATATTATCGCGATAGTATCGTTAAAGACGAAATTAAGAAAAAAGAAAACAAATCTTTAATGGAACCTGCAAAAATATTAACTCTATGTAATATGGACTCATTATGCGTTTGCACAATTGTGGTGTATCACCTAACAAATATTCTTACCGTCAGCCATCTCGAAAACTGTATCAAAAACCTGCGCTTCGAATGTTCAAGAGAAATGTTGGTGATGGAGTTCACAATGTAAAGCGACTATCGATAGTATTTTAAAACCATCGATAGTGCTGGAAAATTAAAACTATCGATAGTACCATCGATAGTTTGACACCTCTAGTGCGCACCAACCTAGAGGCAGAAGACGTGTGGTCAGTGGTTGACCAAGGTTTTTGTCATTTTGTTTAAACTAATATAGTTCAAGCAGAGAATATAAAGTTACAAGAAGACGCATCTCATACGAACTAAATTTTAAATTCCAATGACAAAAATAGGCACCGGCGGGCAGCGTGTAGTTGAGGGCAAACTAAACTTGCGAGAACAAAATTTAGAAATCTGTTAAAATTTACTCTCTGTTATTGTTTTCTCTTTCCTACCTACACATGTGCTGCTCGCACACATACTTCTTATGAAAATTGCTTGTTTTTACTTTGATTTCGGCTTTCATGCGTTGTGTGTGAAATTTTCATACGATTTGTGTTCATATCCCTTGTGCTGCTCGCACTAATGCTAAGTGTGAAGTTTTATTTATTATAGAGTGGATTTTTGATAATTCATCAATGAATGCTAAATTATCGAAGGCATTTTTGATAGTTATATAAAATATTTTATTTATTAGATTTCCTTAAATTGCTATATTCATTGATTCATATTGCATAGTGAAAGACCAACATAAATCGTCCATCAACTATTCATACTTTACGTAATCGGCTGAAATTGTCTTCATGTAATTTGTTCAGCACTCCACTAAAATCTGAACGAACTGGTGTTTCAATTGATCGCCAGTGCATTTGAATGCGTGCGAAAATTTTGTTATATATGACTAAATAATTGCACTATATTTTAATAAATGTATTTTGTATTATTGCAAAATATTCTGATTAACTTTGACTTTTTTCATTCACACAGCCAAAATGTGTAGAAGCATCTTTGAGAATATAAATGCCCATAACAATGAATAAGCTGAGGAAATATTTTATAAAAAGCACGAAATATTAAATAGCTTAACAATTGTAACTTCTGAAATCATGACAAATTCCCTTATTAGCGTGTTTATATACACATAAAAAAAAACCAGAATGAAATAGACGTAGAAATAGTCAAAACTTCAAAATCATGACAAATTATTTTCTGCACGCACGCACAAATACATGTAATTCTGACGGTACCGTCGAACAGCGACTTTTCATACCAGGCACTTATAAAATGTAGCAAGCAAAAGAATGGTCTGCAGCAAGAAATTTGCGCACACAACAAATTCAGCAACACTCTTGCATTGCTAAAAAAAAATGGCAATCGCCACACACTTGACAACTAGAGCAAAAATGAGCAACCACAAATATGTGCAATCGGCTAGCCCAACAACTAGAATCTTATGAAAACAAAAAATCCTCGTCATCAAAGCAAAAGTCAAACAATTAATAAGATCGTCTCTACGTGCAGGTCTCTTGACACTTAAAAAGTCTCTAAAAAAGAAAACTAACGGTCATGAAGAGAAGTTGAACTAGACTAAATAATTAAACCAGTTCAAAAGTAATTCATTAATGAATTTTTCCTTAATGTGATTTTAGTTAGTACTTGCATTGACCGCGATCTTCAGATTAAACGGTGATTTAAGAAATTTTTATATGTAAAATTTTATAAGCGATTTTTTTTTTGATTTTTACTAAAATCAAGAAGTATTTACAGTTATATAGAGTGTGATTCATTATTAAGAGGTTTTTTTACAGATCAAGCGGGGGTAGTGTCATGTTATTTTTATTCAGTAATGTTTGACAAAGAACCATGGAAAGAATTGTCTTATGTAAGAATATCTGAAGAAAAAAAATTTTTTTTTCAGTAAAAGCCATTTTTAGTCCTATCGTTCCTACGGTTATAGTAAACCGATATTTACCATATTCGGTAATATGATTGGATATTACTTAAAATCGTTAAAACCAAAATTTGGTAACTAAATCTTAATAAACAAAAACGTTTTTCCCAGTAAATGTTAATTTTTAACAAAAAAAAAAATGAGTTGCGCAGAAGATCGACTGCAAACGCCAGAAACGATTATGATTATGGATTCAAATCTCTGGCGACTCTTTTATTTACACCAATTCCCTTTGATACGATTTGAAATAGAAGACATGTTATACGATCCAATGATTTTACACTTAATTCTTATATATTAAAAAATTATTAAAGAAAATTGGAAATGTTTTGTTTACACAAAAAATTTGCGTATCAAGTCTTCGAGTTTCAAAGTATCTGCTGCGAATTTGCGGATTCCTTCAGCCAGTTTTTCAGTTGCCATAGCATCTTCATTTAATAACCAACGAAAAGTTATTTCATTAATCTCGATCTTTTCAATTAGTTGTGATTTAGCAATATCTTCCGCCAAGCAAGTTGGAAGTTGATCGTTGTCATTTTCAAGTTCCTTCAGCAGAGCGGGGCTTATCGTTAATAGATCACAACCAGATAAGGCTTTAATTTCACCTGTATTCCGGAAAGAAGCCCCCATCACGGCCGTCTTGTAACCGAACTTTTTGTAATAATTGTAAATTTTAGTGACTGAAATCACACCTGGGTCTTCCATCGGTTCATACTTTTTGATTTCACTGTTAGCCACATACCAATCTAAAATTCGGCCTACAAAAGGTGAAATTAGAGTTACACTTGCTTCTGCACATGCGACCGCTTGTGCAAACGAAAATAGAAGCGTTAAGTTGCACTTAACATTGTATTTCTTTTCAAGAATTTCGGCTGCCCGAATGCCTTCCCACGTTGAAGCAAGTTTTATAAGAATGCGGTCTTTTTCTATTCCCAACTTTTTATAAAATTCAATCAATTTAAGAGCCTTTTCTACGCTTTTTGTCGTATTAAACGATAACCGAGCGTCGATTTCAGTTGAAACCCGGCCAGGTATAATTTTAAGTATTTCACGTCCGAAGAGAACGCAAAGATAGTCCATAGCCTCGGAAATTTGTTCGTCCTTTGATCTATTGAAAAAATAATTTTTAGATTTAATATTTTACAAACTGATTTCTATTTTAAATTATTACTTATTTTGGCTCTTCCCATAGTTGACTGCAGATTCCACTAAATGTGAGTAACGATCCATTTTTGAAGCCGAAAGAATAAGAGAAGGATTAGTGGTTGCATCCGTCGGCTTATAAAGTTTCATAGCTGAAAGAATACAAAAGCTTATAATAGAGAACATTCGACTTAAACATTATGCCCTTGATTTCTAGAATTTTGCTTATCTCTAATACCAGCGTGGAGCTGCTTAACATTCAACATAGCGAAAGGTCAAAATAAAGTCGCACCATCAAGGTTAAATCAACTCACACTTTCTATTTTGAATCCAGTATTAATTAGAAAGTTAATGTATAAAACAATAAATTAGGATTAATTACTTCGAATTATCAGGAAAAAAATAAACAAGTTGAGGATTGCCTTCTTTAGAAAACAAGTCCTTTAAAAAGGTTAAAACTTAAGTCCGATTTTGTTTACACAATCTTCTATTTTCCATACTAAATCAGGGACTAGTAAAACTATGATACAACATAATTAATTGCGATCCTACCTTCAAAGTCGCCGGTGTCAGCGACAATCGTGGTAACTTTCTTTAGTTGCTCCAAAACAGACATCGTAAGTTCCTTGTCAACCAACTTCACCCTACCGAAGAATAAAGTAAAATGAGGTCTTGCAAGATGGCACAAACAAAAAAAAAAAAACAATGTTTTCCGACGTTCTCGTGCTAACAGATAAAAACTCTTAGAGTAATCATTTTGTACAGCTAATGTACGAGTTATCTGCTTTGTCAGTGGTAATTACTTAAGCGAAATTGACTTACCGATTACTTTTTAAATATTCGTTATAAGAGAAAATTAGTAAATTTATTACTGCTTATAAGAAGTTTGAGTTTGAAATAAAAATATATGTAGCCTAATTTTAATACAATAGAAAACATTGTACACCATATCCTCTTTTTACACGGTCTTTTTTTACACGATTTCGAAATAACACGCTCCAAAAATTAGAAAAAAAAAATTTTTTACACGAATTTTTCGCTTTTGCACGAATCCAAAAATTAGAAAAAAAAATTTTTTTTACACGAATTTTTCGCTTTTGCACGAATCTCAAAAAAAAAAAAATGCAACGACCTCCAGAAAACTTAACGTAAATGTAAATTATGCCAACTCTGATATGGTGTGATTAGCAAAGCAACACTGAAATTGACTAAATCAAGAGAATACTAGTAATATCACTCTTTCTCTTTGAAAATAATCAGCTCTATTTGCGTCTGTCGCACTAACTGAAATCTCTAGTTTTGACTTTAAGCTTTTTCTAATCGCCCAATTGAGGGCTCAAAATTGCGAAATTGATTTTTATTAATGTTATAAATACTTATGGACTGAATTTGTACTAATTTAAATGTTTTTCACGTAATATGAATTTAATTATTACTTTTTTTGCACGGTTTGTTAGGAAAATATTTGAGTTTTCGCATCTTACACGATTTTTTAAAGTTGTGGAACGTATCCCCTAATTTTCCATATGTGGCGTGTATTTTTTTACACGCATCTACCGTGTAAAAAAAGTACACGCATCTATCGTGTAAAAAAAGGATAGGGTGTATGTATATACAGTCGAATTCGCTTACAACGATATCGCTTAGAATGACATATTGCTTACAGCAGCCATATTTGCCACAATATTTAGTATTTAAAATCGGTTACAACGACCAAAACGAAGAAAATCGTACAAATATGTGCAAAGTAATGCTCGCTAACACGAATGTGTGTGTTGCAAGCGGCACTGTGCTAGACAGAGCACCAGAAGTAACGGATATTACTCCTGAATATACTGCAATGGAACATTTTCAAGTTGAGAATATAGTGGAGCAGCTTGTGAATATTGATGAAAATTTACACATTTGTTTGAAGGTGTTGATAACATATTGTATTCTGCTAAATCTGATCTGTTATACTAAAATCGATAATAAGGAGCTTTAATACAGTACACTCTGCTCTTTAGAAAATACCCACAATTGACCGATTTGTATTTATTATTTTAAATTTTTAAATATTTGAAATTTTTCAGTGTACTATTTGAAGAATTTCGTTTTCAAGTTTTTGTTTAGTACGGATCTTTTATAAATAAAAAGAACTTAATGTGCGTGTATTGTCATTATAAAATAAAATTTTTTATTAATTTTGTTAATCTTAATGTATAAATTTGCAGTGTCACGATGTCACACTACGCTAATCTCTAAAGATAGGGTACTAAATTACTTATTTAAATCGGTTAGTAAATGCGGCCGTAATAGTGTAATTAGTACGGCTGTAATTAATGCTTATACATTTAGTAAATACAACAACAACAAAAATTTCACTAAATATTTAGTATATAGTATAGTAATTATACTTACAAAAAACAGTGCTTACGCTCTTTTCTTACGCATTGAGCATTGATTACGGTCTTTTGCGTGTGCTCATGGATGACAGTGTAAAAATAAATAAAATTGTAATGCAAATAATTTGAAACATAGAAAGCGGTCTGTGGCAGGGCAACGTGTGCCAGGGCTTTCTAGTAATTTACTAGTAAATCAATGTTGTTGACTATATTTTGCTAGGCCCTTGAATGCCGTTATAAGTGACTGTATATATAGAAGCAGATTCTTGTGTCCGAACGACTTGAAATATGAAGACTATATTTTGCTAGGCCCTTGAATGCCGTTATAAGTGACTGTATATATAGAAGCAGGTTCTTGTGTCCGAACGACTTGAAATATTCGTTTCAATTTTGAAATTCCGCATAAACTTGTTATTGATATACAGCCGAATCCCGATAATCAGAAATTGCATGGGTACAGGATTTTTCACGAATTAGAGAAATTTTAGAATTATTTAGATTTAATTAAACTGAAAATTATTTTTTGTTCAACGTTTTTTATTAAGAATTACATTGCAAGCTCGGTATACGCGACTAGCTTGATTATCGCGACGGCTTAATTTTTGACATTGCAGGTTCTATAATCGCAACCGTTTACGAAAAACGGGGTCAAATGTTCGCAACTTTTATCTGTTTTTTTTTTTTAAATTTTAATACAAATAGGAGGATTTATACGATAGTTGTCATGAAGAAAACAAAATTAAAGTGGATGATGCTATAACATCGATAAACATATGCATATAATGGGCTTTGGAAAATGATAAGCCAAAAACAGGACAACATGAACTACATGATTCAGCTGTTATTTTAACGAATAATTTGCCAAAAACTCATAATCTCCAATTTCTTTAAAAATGTTGATAATGTAAATATATCAATAAAAACAATTCTAATTCTAACTAGAAAGGCAGGGCTATAGTCGGGCGTAACCGACTATAGAAAACCCTGTACCGAAGCCAAATCTTAATATATTTTTTTGTTGCTTTAATTCATTCATGTAAGGATATTTCAAGAAAAAAATTTTTTTTTTTGTAAAAGCCATTTTTCGGCCGATCGTTCCTATGGCATATATATGTTATAGTGCACCGATATTTATCATATTTAGATATATGATTTGAATTTACTTAGAATCCATAAATCCAAAATTTGGTAACGATATCTTAATAAAGAAAAAAGTTTTTCTCAGTAAATGTTGTTTTTCGGCCGATCCTTCCTATGGCAGCTATATGTTATAGTCAACGGATATTTATAATATTCGGGAATATTATTGGATATTTCTTAGAATTGGTAAATCCAAAATTTCATAACGATTGCTTAATATACAAAAAAGTTTTTCCCAGTAAATGTTGTTTTTTGGCCGATCGTTCCAATGGCAGCTATATGATATAGTGAACCGATATACATAGTTTTTAGATATGTGATTGGGCATTAGGTAAAACAATTAAATCCCAAATTTTGTAAACATATCTTAAAAAATAAAGTGGTTTTTGTTACTAAATATGGCTTTTCGGCCGATCATTCCTATGGCAGCTATATGTTATAGATCGAATATCGAAAAAAAAAATAAACTCGTTATGCCTATGGATTGTCAGAGTCTTCGTGCCAAATTTGGTGGTTGTAGGTCTTACCGTTTCCGAGATCCGTGCGTTCATACGGACAGACGGACAGACGGTCAGACGGACAGACGGACAGACGGACATGGCTATATCGACTCGCCTTTCGATGCTGATCAAGAATATATGTACTTTGTGGGATCTGCCACGCCTCCTTCTGCCTGTTACATACATTTGCACAACTTTAATATACCCTTTACCATTTTTTGGTACAGGGTATAAAAATGACATAAAATTTATTAATAGTATTTTGGGTTCTGTTATTATTATATTAAATTCAGTTTTCGCGACAGGTCTGTTTTTTAATTAGTCGCGAAAATCGAGCTTGCACTGTATAAGAGATTTCAGAAATAAATTACAATTTATAACAGCTTTTATGTTCATTTAATTGCAAATAAATAACGAATCAACGATGGGACCAAAATGTAAGAAAATTTTACGAATTAATGAAGTTTTTCAAGGAACCAGAAATTTCTTAGCACTCGTATTAATAACAGTCAATTCAAAAAGTCCATAGGATGACATATATATGGTGGTTCTAGCATTTTTTCTTTATGATTTAGTTCTAACCTTCATAAGAAAGCTGTTATAATTTCATGATATTCTTCTCAATAGTTTGTGAGTTATTGTACTAAGAGTGATACTACTTTTGTGATTTTCAAAACAATGGATCAAACACAATTTCGTGTTTTAATTTTAAAGTTAAGAAATTCCACAAAATTGTATTGGAAGATCGCCGGCTGAAGGTGCGTGAGCTAGGTGAAATTAAAGGCATTTCAAAAAGTGCTATACATCGTATATTGACCGAAAATTTGGGGATGAAAAAACTGTGTGCAAGATGGGTGCCGTATTGGCTCACTGTTGATGTGACACAAGTCAATCAAAACAATGGCAAAACTTCATGAATTGAACTTCGAAGTGCTCCCACATCCACCGTATTCGCTAGATTTGGCTTCCAGTGACAACTGGCTGTTTGCAGACCTCAAAAAATGCTCACCGGTAAGAAATTTCGCTCGAATGAAGAGGTTATCGCTAAAACGGAGGCCTATTTTGAGGTAAACGATAAATCGTTCTACAAAGGTGGTATCGAAAAGTTGGAAAATCGCTTTACTTGTTGTATCGCCCTCGAAGGCAATTTGTATTGAATAATAAAATCAAGTTTTGTCAAAATTTTGTTTTGACATAGTTTTATGTCTAGGCTGTCATTAACGAACGTCTGTTAAGCGACCCTTTAACAGCGACACTTATCAGCGATAAACAGCAGCATAACAGCTACACAACAGCTTCACTGAGTCTCGCTCTGTGGTTGTTGTTCGCAACAGCGAGACTTAACAGCGGCACAACAGTTTTTGTCTATTTGCTGATAACAGTTTCGATTTTATAAATGTTATTTACCATTCAATGTTGTTTTTGTTGTTGTGCTCAATACGTTTCGTTGTTTGCTGAACAGAAAGCCGAATAATATTCTTTTCTGCTCGCACTTATGTTCATATGCACATACACATTAATTAAAAAGTGTATGTTCTCTATAATGCAACAGCAATGCAAAGCAAAGATCTTTGTACAGCAATAAAAAAATGAGTATATTACAACTAATATGTTGTACATGACAGTCTCCATAGTAGAATACCTGAAAATAGTACCAATTTCCCATACATGTGAGTTAAAAATGTTACAGGCTTTACTGTTCATTTCGCAAAAATTCAATTCTGTGGTCAATGACGAAGACTCACACCACCCACACATGTTTAATATGTATAATGTACATGAAGTTGGAAAGAAACAAAGCAATTCACTATTCCACTCTATTGTCACCGGAGCACAGTACTACAACATCGGCAATAAAAATTATAGAAATCCTTACTACTTGTAATAAACATATTAGTATTCACTCATATTATTGGCGTACTGTCAAAATATTCACAACAACAACAACATTCATGTAAAACCTGCCTCGGAGTATTTTAATGTTTCCACCCTTATTAGCAGCGGCTAAGCAAAGCAACGATCTATTACACAGCAATTAAACATTACTGCAGAAGAATATTCTTTACTGCTCGCACTTATGTTGTTGCTATTTCTCTAACTTTGTTGTATTGTTTTTTTGTCTGCTCGCTCTGTGGTTGTTTTGTTGGCCTTGTATCATTTCGTTTGCTTTTGCATTTAATGTACGTGTATTAGCAAATTTATGCCATACGTAATGTTAACATGCGTTAAAAGAAGAAGGAATTTATCAGTCTATTTCAAATGCATTATTTTTTGATTTTTACAAAAACTGCTTTAGCCACGTGTTTGCATGAGCTCAGTTTGGTGCAGTGCCATGGGGTTGATATCTTGATATCTTTGTTCTCGGGTTCAGTGGACGATGGAGCCCTGTTCATTTTTATTGTTTTTTAAATAATAAGTACTTTTTACTGATATTGATATCTTCATTTAAAATTACAAAAAATTCTATTAGATTGGATTTGCGAATAAGGCAGACACGATAATAAAAGGCAAACCAATATATCAAAGTCTTTGATGAGGATACTCCGTGAGATGTCGTTGAGCTAAATATGAGCACATATACTTTGTGACAATATAGTATATATATTGTATATAATAGTGTCACTTTAAGTTTCTAGTAAAAAAACGATTTCATTAGAACAACTATTCTGCACGGTATTACATTAAAATGTAGACATAAAACTATGTTATAATGTTTTTGCTAAGTTATAACCATTTTACTGTTGTGTCAAGAGTCTTTTGCAATTCGCTTGTTGTATTGGCATATTATGACAGTATGGTGTCGTCGGCAAATGTGGCTAGCATCGCTTTGTTGCTTTATGAACCAGTATGGCTGCTGTGCACACTGTGTACAGTAGTGGACCAAGTACGCTGCCTTGAAGAATAACAGCTTTAATTTTACGCAGGCTGGAAATGGAGTCATTAAATTTGACATAGAATTGTCGGTCAGGGAGGTACCTTTTGAGAATGTTGAAATAAATGTGTAGAAACATGTTTTGTTTGTGAAGAAGTCCAATATACCGGACTGTAAGGAAAGGTGGTCTACGTCTTAGAATACTTCAATATAGAATTTTTGTCATCGAGGTCAGTCATTATTTTATTTGTAACTCGGAGGATTTGATGAATAGTAGAATGTTTGTGGCGGTAACCAAACTGGTGGTCAGGTATGAGTTTTTTGCTTTCCAATATTGGCTTCAATTTGTGAAACAACAGTTTTTCAAATATTTTCCCCATTATGGGTTGATGGCTGATGGGCCTGTATGAAAAAATTTTGGTATAGTTCGAGAATATATCTTCATAACAGTCAGCCGAGGTCTTAGCTTTATATTCATTAGTTTTAGCCTATTATGTCTTTACGTAATGGGGGTTGATATGCAATTTTATAAAAAATTTTTTTTTTGCCGCATTCCAGAGCGAAAAGAGTGCCTCTGTTGTGGAATTGAGTCGAGTAAAATAGTTTGTCATTTGTCAGCATTAACTTTTAATTGATTTTAAAGTTTACATATTTATATATTCTCAAAGTGTGTTCCAGTCAATTCTCTTATTATAGATGGCGAGCGTTGAAAGTTTTGTTTATATTCCCGAAAAAAAGGTCAATAATTGTGGCGAGTGGTCCGAGGAGAGTTCGAGTAGATTTTTTATAAAGAATTGATCAGGGTTAGAACTTTTTGTTATGCAGAGGTCTATTAGATCCGGAATTTTACTAAGATCTGTGTGTCAGAAGGTTGGCTCTCTTGAGCTTATGTGCTTCCCTTTAATTGTTTGCATTGCACTTAGAAGGTTTTCACCTTAAGTGGTTGTAATCCTTGAGACCTATACAATATGTTTCAGATAAAGTATGTATTAATTTTTCGTGATTTTGTGCCTAGAAGGAATATATACCGAACAGATAGTGAAGTTACCATATTTGTCAGTTAAGAGTTCGCTCCTAGAATGAATATGATGCGTGTATGTATGTATGGGGTTTTACTTTTTGTAAGTTATTTGATTGTAAATTTTGGTTTCGATTATTGTTTGTTACTGAGTGGCTTGGTTGAGTTATTTGTATATTTTCATTTTCTGTAATTATTTCGGTTGCTTTATGCAGCATTCTGCTTTGTTGTAATTTTGGTTAGCGATATTTTTTCTCTCGCTTCGTTGGCGTAGCTTATTCCAGGATTGCTTTTGGGTGTTGGGTCTTTTTGCTGCAGTTGTTTACAATCTTTTGCTACTATGTCTAAAATTTTCGGATTTTCAATGCATGTAATTGTATATTTCGCAACCTTTATAGTTTGCGGTATGTCTTCTCGAGCATAAAGCACATTTTACTATACCATCCTTTAGGTGAAGGCGCAAGCAAATATCTTGTGTTTTCCAGAACATTTTACAAAGACTAGATCTCGGGGAGCTAGAATTCTTTAATGGTATGGTGGTTTAAAGAATATTACCATATATCTTTGTTGTTCTCCTTTTGACTTAGCTCAATGAACCATAGAGGCAGAGGTTTGTTTGTTTGTTTATGTTTGATGTTATAGATATGTTTAGTTACATGCCCCAGTTCATTTAGTGCAATTTTAATATCTTCTGGGTCATGTAAAGGATGCAAGTCTAGTAGTACAACTTTAAAGAATCTTTCGTGTTTTACTTTGTATGTGTAGAACTTTATATCTTTATCTCGGATCATTTATTTGCTGCAGTATAGTGTTTCGATTTATTTGTTTGGATTATTATTAGCTCTTACAATCCGGTGTGGGTTTTGACTTGTTTGAAGAGATGGGAAAATAAATTAATAAATAAACAAATCAAAAGAAGACTCCTTCGTTGCATGCGGATACAGTATCTTGCGAGAGCGGGGAAGCTGTGTATAGTACTTGCCTGGTGTCCTTACTTAGATACATAAAATGTAATAGTCATAAGTGTAATGACCCGTACTTTCCGTATTAATAATGCCAGAATTCGTTGATCTACTATTACTAGCCAGTGGCTTATTTATTATTTAGTTATGCTCGATTTGTGTTCTCCGCTTTGGGGTTAATTTAGAACTAACTATTTTATATCTTTTATTTTTGACATATATCTGGGTTAATAGTGCAATTTATCATAGTATTGCATATGCAAGTGGGAACCCGTGCCCCACAATAAGTAATTGTTCATATGACTTAATTAGAATCCCGTTACTCTCTAAAAACTGTATGTAAGTTTAAATTTATTTCAGACGCATTTGAGAAATACTAAAAAGAAAGAAAAAAAGTGCTTTATCCGATTCAAACCATTTCTTTTTCATTAAGTGTACTAAATTTGTAAGAGTATTGTATGTTATTTTTGCCATTCGTCAAATTTTAAATTACAGCATTTATACATCTAGTCTGCTCCAGATGCTTTCAATTGAATTTAATTCAGGTGAGCATGTTGGACATTCCACAATACCAATTGTGTATGCTTCTAAAAATGATCCAGGGAAAAAGAGCTCAACACCATTACAAAGCCCCTTGATCGGGTCCATCCATATTGAATATATTTTCATCACATAACCCTATGTAAAATATTTTATTTTTGGGCATTCTTTAGACTAAACTGTTAAAACAGGCCTAGAGAATGCTAAGAAGTGTTCAAGATGTTTACATTAGGCAATAGTCCTATTGATTTGTGAGAAGGCAGCACGATTTTTGCCATCTTCATCAGATCTCGGACTATGTGTGGTTAGAAACCACACGCACTCGCCAATAGCACTTTGTTTGTGCAAAAAAAGAGAGAGAGAGAGAGGCGGACGAACCGATCTCTGATTTGATTGTTTATTGAAGTTAAACGTGTGTGTAGTAGTAATAGTAGTAGTTCTATTTTTTTTTTTCCATTTTTCTTTCATAAAATTTCACTCTTAAGAACTATGAGCTTATAATACCAGTGGCATGTCTGTTTGACGTCCGCCACCGCCCTCTCCCCAATCTTAAGATCGGAAATTCTGCTAGGAAATGGAAAAAATCTTCCCTGACGCCTATATTGCAAATAGTGCAATTCTCGCAAGTTCTTCTTTTATATGGCGTATACATCAATTCCAACTCTTGCTTCAAAGATATTCACGATATCTTGTATGCCCAGATTGTTAGTAAAATAGTTGTTATCCTCTAGCTGGTAGTTTAATTGTCGGTAATAATTCCTGGTGGTACTATTTCTCGCTTTATTATATGTTTGACTTTTCTATCTTGTTCTCCCTTCAGCAGTATTTCTTCATGTATTTTTCTCCACGTGCCGGTGTCCTCTGGCATCCATGCGACGTTATATTTATCTGCTAATCTCTTCCGTTTCTCAAAGAATTGCGACCTTCTTTGTAACAGATAGCTCGTGACAGTTCTAGGTAGTCTGTCCTCCTTTAATTCCATTGTGTGTCTTATATACCCAAAATGCATCGAAAGAGCGTACGTATACATTGAGGCAAGATTTGTTTCCAGGGCGATAGCGTAATTAGGAGTATTCGATAGCAATTTGAATGTTCTTTTAACATAATATGTTTGAAGTCGTTCTAAATCGTCAAATTCGTCCCATCCCCATACCTGTGCTGCGAAGAACATTATAGCCCTTGCTGTTGCCTCAAAGAGCTTATACTTTGCGCTATGGTCAAAATTTTTCTTACCTAAGAATGTGTTCCAAGTACTATATATGGCTTCTTTTGCGTCCTTAAGCTTCAGTGCAACATGCTTTTTGAAATTCATATCCGCTGTGAGGATATGACCACTTCGATATTGTTCAGGATCCACTTGTCTGCCATGGACATTCTATTTCTCACTATCATCATGCGCGTACATCATATCTATTATATCTTGCATCATTTTCGGGCTGTCAGCTAGGATCACCATATCATCTGCGTACATAAGTACTTTTATCCTTTGGTACGCGAATATGACTCCGCCTGGTAATATATCCACAATGTCGTTAACAAACAGCGAGAACAATAGTGGGCTCAATCTACAGCCTTGTTTTACGCCCGTATACGTCTGGAACCAGTCGGATAGGTTTTCACTATCCCATACTGCTATTTTGTTTCCGCTGTAAGGCTTTCAATGATCTTGATAATTTTGGATGACAGGCCACAATTACTCATCTTTAATATTAGGCTCCTGCGGTCTATCGTGTCAAACGCTGCCTTAAAGTCTATGAAGAATAGATACAGTTTTTGTTTTTTCTCTAGGTGTTCTTTCGCCACTGCTGACAAGGTGAAAATGCTGTCCACTGTTGAATAGTGCTTCCTGAAACCTGCTTGGAATTCAGTTAGTCGGTTATTCTCAATTACCCATGTTGTGAGACTTTCCAGTATCATCGTGGTAAAGATTTTCATGCCGCTGTTTAAGAAAGATATCCCTCTGTAGTTACCTGCCTCGTTGGGATTGCCTTTTTTATAAATAGGATATATAATGTTTTCTAGGAAGCTCGTCGGAGCCTACCCTTTTTCATATATGGAGTTATACGCGCGTGTTAGCAGTCTTACGAACTTGAGGGTTGCATGCTTGAAGCACTCCATAGGTATACGGTCCGCACCTGGCGCTTTGTTCGACTTACTTTGTTTAATCGCGACCTGTACTTCCACCAGTGATATAGGCGCGTCAAGCTTTGCGTCATCAATCTTCGGCGTAACATATTCTGGTTGCTAGGTGGTTTTCCTGTAGCAGGCTCTTAAAATGCTCTGTCAATGCTTGTGAGTCGGCTTTTATTATTTTATTAATTGTCTGCCCTCTTAATTTTCTAGCCATTGCCCAAAACGTTTTGCTGTCCTTGATTGTACCTATCTCGTGTTCCATTCTTCTAAAGTATCGTAATTGTTTTTGCTGACATAGGTTTTTA
The DNA here is from genome assembly GCA_037044495.1 of Stegana nigrithorax. Classification (NCBI taxonomy): domain Eukaryota; kingdom Metazoa; phylum Arthropoda; class Insecta; order Diptera; family Drosophilidae; genus Stegana; species Stegana nigrithorax. The sequence goes on along the minus strand of JBAMBQ010005321.1, from coordinate 4,008 downwards.
AACTGCCGGGTCATTAGTTGGTAGGTTTGCCTATTTTCTACCTTGTCCTCCTGTCTCAATTTCTTTAATGCATCATAGGACCTCTGACGCATATTTTTGCACTCTGCATCAAACCAGGCTTGTTTGTAAACGTGTGTGTATATTAAGAGAAAAGCTTTTATACAATTATAAAATTGAGTGAAACTTTCAATTGAGTGGTCTGTATAATGAGTGCATGAACTAAAACAGGGTGTTTAGTTCCCCAATACCTTCCCCCTTAAACAATTGGTTCAGGAAAATGGCAAAACTGCGATCTTTGTAATAGGGCAGACGTAGTGACCGCGCGCTGTTTGTACTATGATGAATCATCACTGCCCTTAGTAATTAGCATCCTTCGAAGGTGAGTACCGTATCTGCAATAACGCGGCGAAGGTGAAGTTTAATCGATGCTAAATTCCCAAAATCCGCCGAAGAGTGGTGCCGAAGGGGAAATAAAAATCTACTGGACTTCTTCAGAGTAGAAATCGCTTGGCTTTCCTTGACGAGAAATAAATCTATGAAACGCAGCTAGGAACGCTTCTGTGCTGCTTAGCAGCTCAATATGTATGGCCTTGGCAGACATACAATTAAAGAGAGCAAACCATGCCTTACTAATCTTTGCATTCCATAGGTGTGAATGCTTGATCGGGATCGGTCCTCCGTATTCAAATCCACTGTGAAGAAAACAACGAGTAGGCTGTACTCGAACAGCAGGAAGGTCAGTTTCCTTTCAAATCCTTCAGTTAATTTTAAATATTTTAAATTTTTCCTCATTCATTTTTTATTTATATTTTCTTTTTATTTTTATTTATAAAATTTTTCTACTATGGATTGTTGTTTCGTGAAGTGTAAGAAGGCACTCGATGTTACCACCGCTTCGGTATCATTTTGGGTGTGCGACAACCATGCACATGTCGCTTGTGCCGACCTAACTGGAAGAATTGTTGACAGCATTGCCAAAAATATTGGCTTACGCTGGTCGTGTCCTGACTGCCGCCCTTCAGAGATAAATTTTTCCAAATTTGTAATGAATTCGCGGATTGCGTGTTCAGAATTAGTTAACGGCTTGACGAAAAGGTTGAAGTTTATGAAAAATCTTTTGAGGAGTACAAATGTGCTGATTTGTCTCCTAAACGGAAGAAGGCCAAATCTTCTAAAACAAAAGTAACCCTTACAATAGTTATTAGTGCTGACGACAGCCTAAATACTCCCAGTTGCTTAAATCAAAACAGCGACCAGGTGTATTCAACTCCTATATCAGTTTCTCCTCCAGTTTCTTTTGCTGTGGCAGTTAATACAGGTGTTTCTAACCCGGCTATTGTGCCAACTATACAGCCTTCTGTCAAAATTTCTCCTAAGCCCTTAGTTGTTGTTGCTGTCACTAAAGCTATCTTTGTCTCCCGGTTGGCCATTGACACTACGGAATGTGATGTTAATCATTAAATAGTTTCTAAATGTCCATCCATTTCTAATCCTATTATCAATATATTTAAGTTTGCTCATAAGTGATCTATTTCTTCCTTTAAAATTATAGTTCCGGCCAATTATTTCGCGGAATTGCTTAAGCGAAGCACCACCAATTGTAGCTAATTTAGTTCCGGTACCACAAAACGCAAAAATTGCGGCAAAACAGAAAAAAAAGTAGGTAATTCTCAACTGTCCACTTTGTTAGTATCATTTCAAAACATTAGAGGAATTAATTCTAAACTTAAAACGTTATTTCTTGATAGCTTTTATTTTGATTCTGATATTATTGCTTTTGTTGAAACCTGGCTCCGTCCAGAAGACCTTAACTCAGAGATTTTTAATAGTAGTTTTGTTACTTTTAGGAGAGATCGATCTGCGAGAATTGGTGGTGGTGATCTGATTTCTGTCAGTTCGTCTATATGCGTTGATGAAGTACTTACCCCTTTCTCTGATAACATTGAGTTTCTTTGTGTAAAAGTTTCGGTTAACAATTGCAATATATACTCTTCAGCTAGAAATTCTTTTGAAGAAATCTTCATTGAATTCATCTATTGAGAAAACTAGTAAATCTTTTTGTTTTAAAACAACTTATTTTCGTAAACTTAACCAGTTTCTCTTAAATACTGATTGGTCGGCCTTAAATTCCATGGGTGATATAGATGAAGCTGTGCAGTTATTTAATAAAATTTTACTAAATTTGTTCAATAAGTGAGTTTCTAAAGTTAAGGTTTTCCTTGAGTCTAATAGACCAGCATGGTTTTCCCGTGATTTAATTCGGTGCTATAATTCGTACTTAATTAACGTTAAATTAAATATTAAACGTGATCTTAAATCGTTCTATAATTTTATAAATTCAAAACGTAGATCTAATACTTTTCCCTCTATTATGAAGCTAGGTAATGCTGAGGGATGTAATAATGTTGATATTTCTAATTTATTTGCCAGCTTCTTCCAAAATAACTTTAGTGATAGACGTAGTTTTTATCCCGACCCAAGTGCAGTGGCCAATATCCAATCAATTTCCCAGTAATCTATTGAACCCACTTTTTATGTTGGTCCTGACGGTATTCCTGCATGCGTTTTAAAGTATTGTGCTAGCGCTTTACGTCTTCTTCTTGTTGTTTAATTTATCGGTTACGACCTTATCCTTTCCTATGGTATGGAAAGAATCTTAAATTTGGCCTCTCCATAAAAAAGGTCGAAAAAGAGATATCTCACACTACCGTGGAATTGCTAAGCTATGGGCAATACCGAAGTTACTGGAACTTATAATTACTGATCAGCTGCATTATATTCTTCCCAATTTGAGTATTTCTCAACCCGGCTTCACCAAAAAACGTTCAACAGTTACAAATCTTCTGGAGTTCACTTCACTTGTTTCCAGTGGACTTGCTCGCTATTGTCAGACAGATGTTATTTATACTGATTTCAGTAAAACATTTGATAGTGTTTGCCATTCGTTGCTTCTTACCAAATTAGATAGATTTGGCTTTTCGCCTAAACTTGTAATGTGGATTGATAGCAATTTAAGACGTAGGTCCCAAAAAGTTTTATTTAATGGCTGTGTTTCTAAAAATATTAATGTCCATTCTGGTGTTCCACAGGACAGCCACTAAGGTCCAATGCTTTTTAACATTTTCATAAATGACCTTCCATTGGTTATTACGCATTATCATTTGCTTATGTTTGCTGATGATGTAAAACTTTGTTTTACTCTGGATTCCCTTCATCACCAGAATCTTCTTCAAGAAGACCTCGATCAACTTTCAAAGTGGTGTAAGGATAATTTTCTTTCACTACATTGTGAAAAGTGTAAAGTAATGTCTTTCACTCGTAGCAGACCTAGGTTGTATTCCTACTCCTTAAATGGTTCTACTTTAGCACGTGTTTATAAGTTTAACGACTTAAGTGTTTTAATGAGCCCAAAACTTAACTTTAGTTCTCATATTCTCATAACTACTAATAAAGCTAGAGGTGTTCTTGGCTTTATTAAGAGATGGTCTAAAGAATTTAATGATCCTTACACCACCAAGCAGCTTTTCACTTCTTTGGTTCGTCCGATTTTAGAATATGCTTCATGTGTTTGGAATCCCCAACTCACAACATATTCTGACCGTATTGAATCTGTCCAAAAACAATTTTTGCTTTTTGCGTTGCGTGGATTAAACTGGAATTCTGCAATTCGCCTCCTTCATACCATTCCCGCTTTAAATTGATTAATCTGCCTACCTTAGCTAGCCGGAGATCCGTGTTTGGTATACTGTTTTGTCATATCTTCATAAACGGAAATGTCAATTCGGCTTGTGTCCTCTAGAAAATAAATTTTAACGTGCCTTCGCGTTCAACAAGATATTATTTGCCCATTAGACTAAACACTGCTCGATCATCTTTCTTACTGCATGATCCCTTTTATGTTATATGTTTGGCTTATAACTCTAACTATCATTTATTTTCTAACATAGCCTCTTCTTCCTCTTTAAAATTTTTTCTTACTCGTAGATTTAATGAAACAAGATAAAATTA
>JBAMBQ010005319.1:0-43115 GCA_037044495.1 Stegana nigrithorax | reverse complement strand
ACTAACCCCGGTCTGGCTATATGGTATAGAGTTGTAGGGCCACGTTAACAAACGACGTATGGTTATACCGAAGACTAAAAAGGACTACAAGAACAAGAACAATCTAAACAATAGTTAGGTAACTGTTGGCCACTGCCATCGGAGAACGACATAGTATCTTGTGAGAACAGGGAAGCTTTGTGTAGTATCCGTTGGTAGTGGCCAGCAAGTGTCAAACTATAATTTGCACAGATGGCTACGCCCAAAAGGCTCATGATGGACTTAAAAGTATTGTCCTTATCATAATTAATTAAAAAAAAAAAACTGCTTGATAGTTAATTGTTGTTGTAACTAGTTGTAGTCTTAATAAAATATAAAAAAAAAAAACTTGTTATCGATACATGAAACAAATGTTTGTGTGTGTCCTTTATGGGTTGCTGTATCGATCATTCGATTGTGATGAAACTTTGAGAGATTATTCTTTGCATGCCGATGAGAAAATTAGGCGTGGTCACGCCGCTCCATATAAGGGAAAAATTAAATTTGTTCACTTGAAGTATTTGATGTAGATGGATGAAATTTGGCACACAAATAAAGGGAGAAATAAGGCACATTAAAGGTGGACGGTGCCACGCCCCTATATGTAAGAGAAAATCTAAATTTGTCACCTTTCTGAAACTATTTGATGCAGATCGATGGATGAAAGTAGAGAAAATTAAGATGTAAATTAAAGGTAGGCGGTTCTATCCCTCAATAAGTAAGAAACTAGAAAGGCAGGGCTATAGTCGGGCGTAACCGACTATAGAAAACCCTGTACCCAATTCAAAACTGAATATATATTTTTTGTTGCATTAATATTTTATATTCATTTTGTAAGGATATCTCAGGAAAAAAAAATTTTTTTTTTATCAAAAACCCATTTTCGGCATATCGTTCCTATGGCAGCTATATGTTATAGTAAACCGATATTTATTATATTCGGGAATATGATTGGATATTACTTAAAACAATTAAATTCAACATTTGGAAACGATATCTTAATAAACAAAAAAGTTTTTCTCAGTAAATGTTGTTTTTCGGCCGATCGTTCCTATGACAGCTATATGATATAGTAAACCGATATTTATTATATTCGGGAATATGATTGGATATTACTTAAAACAATTAAATTCAACATTTGGAAACGATAATTTAATAAACAAAAAAGTTTTTCTCAGTAAATGTGGGTTTTCACCCGATCGTTATGCCTATGGATTGAGAGAGTCTCCGTGCAAAATTTGGTGGTTTTAGGTCTTACCGTTTCCGAGATCCGTTTGTTCATACAGACGGACAGACGGACATGGCTATATCGACTCGCCTTTCGATGCTGATCAAGAATATATATACTTTATGGGGTCTGCCACGCCTCCTTCTGCCTGTTACATACATTTGCACAACTTTAATATACCCTTTACCATTTTTTGGTACAGGGTATAAAAATCGAAATTCATCATATTCCTGATCCTATTTGATGCAAATTAATGAAATTTGATACATATGTAAGGGGCATTGAGAGAAATAAAATTGCTATTCAAATTAGGCGGTGCCACATCCCATACTAGACGAATTTTAATGAAACTTGATAAAATTATAGCTTATAACCTGGGTCATAACGGGATTTTATCCCGAAAAGTATAAGAGATTTTACAATGTAAAATAATTCAAAACGATAACAAAAAGTACACTAATGATCAAAATAATAAGTACATTGAAACATTTTCACTTTAACTTCTCATAAATTGTTTTTCTGCTAATACATTCTAAAAAGTAACATTATTCTTATTCTCTATGTTGAAACATAAAAAAAAAATAAGGAACTTCAAGGAGAATCATTGGTACAGTGCAAGCTCGGTATTCGTGACTACACATTATCGCGACGGCTTAATTTTTAACATTGCAGGTTCTATAATCGCGACACTTAAGAAAAAACGGTGTTCAATTTTCGCTACTTTTACCTGTTTTTTTAAATTTTATTACAATGTTTATAACCAAAATAGGGAAAGTCACGTCTTTTTGTATATTAACATTTTTGGATGATTTTGATCTTCAATTTTGTCAGTTTATTCGTGTCATTTGTTGTGTAAACACGTCTCTTAATTTAGGAAAGTATTTTATTTTTAAACTAATGAGGATCAAATGGAATTATCAAATACAGAATGTTATGACATCGATAAACATATGCATACAATCGGCTTTGGAAAATGATAAGCCGGCAACAGCACTATATGTACTACAGATTCAGCTGTTATTTTAAAAAATATTTGGTCAAAAAAGCAACTCAAATTGTCCAATTTCTTCAAAAATGTTTAAAATGTAAATATATCAATAAGAACAATTTTAATTTTACAAATTACATAAAATTTTTCAATAAAATTTTAGGTTCTGTTATCGCGAAAATTCAGTTTTCGCGACAGGTCTGGTTTTTAATTAGTCGCAAAAATCGAGCCTGCACTGTATTTAAGAAACTAAAATACAGCAAATTAACCTGATAAAAACAATAAGTACATCTTACGTTTCTATGCATTATAACTTAAAAACTCACAATTATGGGTATTTATTTTAAAAACGTCAATCCAAAACTGAATATATTTTTTTGTTGCTTTAATATTTTGTATTCTCAGGAAAAAAAAATTTTTTTTTGAGTAAAAGGCATTTTTTGGCCGATCGTTCCTATGGAAGCTATATGATATAGTAAACCGATATTTATCATATTCGGAAATATGATTGGATATTACTTAAAATCATTAAATCCAAAATTTGGTAACGATATCTTAATAAAAAAAAAAGTTTTTCTCAGTAAATGTTGTTTTTCGGCCTATCGTTCCTATGGCAGCTATATGTTATAGAAAGCCGATAAACATAATATTGAAATATGTGATTAGGCATTAGCCAAAACTATTAAATACGATATTTTGAAAATCAAAAGAGTTTTGGTTACTAAATGTGGGTTTTCGGCCAATAATTCCTATGGTAGCTTAATGTTATAGGTCGAATATCGAAAAAAAAAATAAACTCATGCCTATTTATTAGGCGATTCTTCGTGTCAAATTTGGTGGTTGAAGGTCTTACCGTTTCCGTGATCCGTGCGTTCATACAGACAGACAGACGGACATGGCTAGATCGACTTCACCTTTCGATGCTGATCAAGAATATATATACTTTGTGGGGTCTGCCACGCCACCTTCTGTCCGTTACATACATTTGCACAACTTTAATGTACCCTTTACCATTTTTTGGTACAGGGTATAAAAAAATTTGGGAAAGGAAACTCGCGTTAGACCACCGAAAAACCACTTCAATGTTTCATTGCCGCATAATCAGACTTTCAAAAAAAAATTCTTTTAAGTCCTCAAAACCAATTTCGACGGAAATTGACAATGTAGGAAATCCTTCGACAGTTCGTCGACGCTTACAGAAAGTAAACGTGTTCGGAAGAATCACCAAAAGGTTATCCTGATGCGTAAGAGAAACTGCGAAATGAGGTACCAATTTACTAAGTTTCAAGTAACCTGGTCAGGCCAGGTGATGGTAAAAAGTGGCGAAATATTTTATGGAGTGATGAAACAAAAATGAATTTATTTGGGAATAAGTAGGAACGGAATGTAAGTCGTCCAAAAAACCAGTAATATCATATTCGCTACACAAAAAAAAAATCTATTAAACATAGTGGTCTAAATACTGACCAGGTAACATGAAACAATATCTTTATTTATTTTATAGTTTATTTCGCGTTTCGGAGCCTTTGGACTTTTTTCTCTGGGGTTATGTGAAATCAAAAGTCTTCGCCGATAAGCCAGTTACGATCCAGGACTTGGAAGTCAGCATCACTCGCTTAATTGAGCAGATGTTGCAGTGCTGGAAAGAGTGTTCCAAAATTGGACCTCCCGAATGGATCACCTATAGTGTAGTCGAAGCCAACAATTAAATGAAATTAATTTCAAAAAATAATTGTCAGAGAATGTTTTTTTTAAAACTTAATAAAGATTCGGCCTTCCAATTTCTCTTTGTGTGTTCTATTTACAATTTAAAAAAAAAAACTTCTTAATGAATCACCCCCATATTGGGTAATACTTAAGTTTTCAAAACAAATACCCATAACAATTGTGAGTTTTTTTGTTATAATGCGCAGAAACGTAAGATGTAATTATTACAGTACTTTTAGCTTATAACGAACTTTTGGTTATAAGAACCATTTTCAAATGTATGTTTTTTTTTTTTAATAAACCATGCAAATTTTTCCACTTATAACGAACTTTCGGTTATAATTAACCAAAAAGTGGCGCTATGAACAAAAAATTATATTGCTGCGATTGCAACACTGTTACGCGCAGTGTTTTGTTTTTCGTATTTTCTGGATTCCGTGAACTTCCCTAAGTTTAATGTTTGTGTGAAAACGATGTGCAGAATGCAGCTGCAAAGTTAGGAGATGGACGGAAAACAAAGAAAGTGTGAAAGAGAAACATGAAATAATAAAACGCTTAAAACAAGGTGTAAATCAAAAGCAATTAGATCAAGAAATGCGCCTTAGCAAGTCAAAAAATTTTGACAAATTCTCAAGTGAAAATGTTTGTAAATTAAGATTATATTGGCACTAAGCAATCTCAAAAAACTGATTTTTTTAAAAACAAATTTTTTTATTTTAGAATATCCCAAATTTCTTTTAATAAATAAACAATGGAGTTAATACATGCATGTGCATATACAAGGTGAGTTCCAAAGTAAACAGGACTTTTTGAATCTAGCGCCCTCTAGTGGCGCCATCTATATGTCAACTGGTGCGTTAGAATCTGCTATCGTTTATCGACTTCCAGTAAAAATTTCATGACATTTCATCTATTGGAAGTGAGGTTATTGCGTTTTAAGTGTCAGTATGTTTTTGTCATCGGTGCGAGAAGATGGAAGTTGGCGTTTGTTGCACGATAATGCGCCGTCTCATCGATCGACGCTTGTGTCCGACTATTTGACCAAAAATCACATTTTAACCATCAACCACTCCCCGTATTCACCTGATATGGCACCGTGCGACTTCTACCTTTTCGGAAAAATGCATTTGCCGATGAAAGGAAAGCGTTATGCAGACGTAGAGGCCATTCAAAAGGCTTGCACCGATGACAAAAACATACTGACACTTAAAACGCAATAACCTCACTTCCAATAGATGAAATGTCATGAAATTTTTACTGGAAGTCGATAAACGATAGCAGATTCTAACGCACCAGTTGACATATAGATGGCGCCACTAGAGGGCGCTAGATTCAAAAAGTCCTGATTACTTTGGAACTCACCTTGTACAGTGAGTCACTTAAGATTTTGCCTATTGGTTTTTATGCAAAAATTTGATTTTGTTGGCTTATAAAATAACAATGGGAAAAAAAATTTTTTCTCTTCTGCTAAAGGCATATTTTCACAACAAGTTAACCCAAATACGGATCATATACGATGATCCGTTAGCTAGCTATTGAGGCGCAATCATTTTCTGCCGAAAATTTCGATCTCACAAAAATATTTTGCCTCGCAACAAAGTACACGTGGTTTCCATATTTCCTATGAAATTTGCCTCAATTGCGTGGAAATTATGCATGCTGTACTTGCTGCTAATGCAATAAGTCAATGTTGTGTACAATTTCGATGTGATCCTGCTGCTTTAGTAACCCAAAATGGCTAAAGGAAAAGAAATCAATAATGCGCAGAGAAAAATCCTTTTATATCTGTATTATAAGGGTTAACCGATCTACAATATATTTCTGAAATGTTTGTGCGAAGTCGCCAAACAATAGAAAACACAATTAAATGATCGAAAGAACATGGTACCATAGAGAATACAGCCTATTCTGGCCACCCTTAAATGCTGACGGATTGATAGGGAAATCCTTAAGGAAAACCGGGAAAACCCACATTTGTCAGCACCAAAAATTAACGACAAATAGTTGACACTCATGCCTACACTTCTGTGCGATGAAACAGTCCGTAGCGTTCCCAGGGCCAAGAAAATCCATGGTTTTTGTTTTCTGAGGCTTAATATCAATCTAGGCTCTTCATCAGGACAGCGACTATTACGACCCATTTTTATCCTAAAATGCTTTTATGTTTTCTAATGATTTACATTATATTAAGTACTACTTACGTTTTTAAAATAAATAGCCATAAAAATTGTGAGTTTTTACGTTATAATGCACAGAAACGTAAGATGTACTTATTATTTTGATCAGGTCAATTTTGAGTACTGAGTGAATTTATTTTAATTTCTTAAATACCAATCATTCTCCTTGAAGTTCCTTACTTTTTTTACTGTTTAAGTATAGAGAATAACAATTAGTTTTACTTTTTAAAATATATTAGCAGATAAAGGATTTATGAGAAGTTAAAGTGAAAATTGTTTAATGTACTTATTATTTTGATCATGGGTGTATATACTTTAATATACCCATTACCATTTTTTGGTACAGGGTATAAACAGAAGGCAAAATATATTAAAATATGTATTTTTTTCAACAACCCGTAAACCAATTGGCAACCAATATCACAACACCACCAACGACGCAGCAACAGCTCAACAGATGTCAGTGTTGCCAGAATTTTTAAGTGAAATAAAGCTAGATTGAGAAAAACAAGCCAAAATTTAAAAAAAAAAAGCTGAAAAAGACCTAAAATAAATTAAAGTTTTTTTATACCCTGTACCAAAAAATGGTAAAGGGTATATTAAAGTTGTGCAAATTATGTAACAGGCAGAAGGAGGTGTGGCAGGCCCCACAAAGTATATATATTCTTGATCAGCATCCAAAGGCGAGTCGATCTAGCCATGTCCGTCTGTCTGTCCGCATGAACACGCGGATCTCGGAAACGGTTTGATCTACAACCAACTAATTTTGTATGAAGACTCTTCCTAATCCATAGGTATAACGATTTAATATTTTTCTCGATATTCGACATATAACATACAGCTGCCATAGAAACGATCGGCCAAAAAACCACATTAACTAACAAAAACCCTTTTGTTTTTTAAGATATCGTTACCAAATTTTGGATTCAATAGCTTTATATAATTTCCAATCATAGATCTCAATATTATATTTATCGGCTTACTATATTATATATCTGTCATAGGAACGATCGGCCGAAAAACAATATTTACTGAAGAAAATTTATTATTTATTAAGATATCTTTACCAAATTTCGGATTCAGATCGATAATATCCAATCATATATCTGTATATGATAAATATCGATTAACATACAGCTGCCATAGGAACGGTCGGACGAAAAATGGCTTTTACTAAAAAAAAAAATTTTTTTTTTTTGAGATATCCTTACATAATGAATACAAAATATTGAAGCAACAAAAAAATATATTCACTTTCGTGTACGTACGTGTTCGTATACGTGTTCACGTAAGTGCACTATAATTCCAATTTTAAAAAAAGCCAAACGACTTTAAAAAAAGCTAGATCTAGCGGGAAAAAAGCGAAATTAGCAACAATGTCTCATGTTCCCAATTGAAAGGTACACTAAGTACGTATACAAATAGAAGTGTGCCAGATGAAAAGTATACACAGATTACTTATAGTGACCGTCGAATTATTACGGTGCGAACAAAAGGCGACATACGAACGAATATACGATTAAACTATTGCTTGCACGAGTTAGTGGAACAACGGGCAGACAAGTGTCAACGCAATTTGTTGCGCTCTAGAAAAGGAAAACACAAAACGGTTATATACCCGCGCGTACACAGAGAGCGTTACTATTGCTCTCTTAGCTCATGGACGTCGATTTTTTGATGAACGCGTGCAAGCCTGTTTAGATAGAAAATGCTTATCAGTTGTAAAAAAAAAAAAAGCAAGCGAAACAAACGTATAAATGAAAATATTTTATATGCTATATATACATATATTGCTAAAGTATTTATTTCTGTATAACCTTAGTAAATTATAGAAAAAGGCATGTGCCATTCAAGTAAGCTTTTGAGAAAATCTTTAACACAGTTAAGTAAAACACTTACAGTGAGTCACTTAAGTATTTTGCCTATTGGTTTTCATGGAAAAATTCGATTTTGTTGGTTTATAAAATAACAACAATGGGAAAAATAGTAAAAAAATTTTGCTCTTCTGCTAAAGGCATATTTTCACAACAAGTTAACCCAACTACGGATCATATACGATGATCCGTTAGCTAATTATTGAGGCGCAATCATTTCCTGCAGAAAATTTAGATCTCACAAAAGTATTTTGCCTCGCAACCAAGTACACGTGGTTTCCATATTTCCTATGAAATTTGCCTCAATTGCGTGGAAATTATGCATGCTGTACTTGCTGCTAATGCAATAAGTCAATGTTGTGTACAATTTCGATGTGATCGTGCAGCTTAAGTAACGCAAATAGGCTAACGGCAAAGAATTTAATTATGCGCAGAGAAAAATCATTTTATATCTGAATTATCAGTTATATTAACAATATATTTCTGAAATGTTTGACCGAACTCGATAGCGAAATCCTTAAAGAAAACCGGGGAAAACCTACATTTCTCAGCATCAAAACTTAACAACATAAAGTTGACATCCATGTCTACACTTCTGTGCGATGAAACAGTTCGTAGGGTTTCCAGGACTGAAAATTTTATGACGAAATAAAAAGTAATTAACTCAAATGCAATGTTGTAGGCATTCTCAGAATAAACTAGAAAGGCAGGGCTATAGTCAGGCGTAACCGACTATAGAAAACCCTGTACCGAAGCCAAAACTTAATATATTTTTTCGTTGCTTTAATATTTTGTATTCATTATGTAAGGATATTTCAAGAAAAAAAAATTTTTTTTTTTATAAAAGCCATTTTTCGGCCGTTTGTTCCTATGGCATCTATATGTTATAGTGCACCGATATTAATCATATTTAGGAATATGATTTGAATTTACTTAGAATCAATAAATCCAAAATTTTGTAACGATATCTTTATAAACAAAAAAGTTTTTCTCAGTAAATGTTGTTTTTCGGCCAATCCTTCCTATGGCAGCTATATGTTATAGTAAACGGATATTTATAATATTCGGAAATATTATTGGATATTACTTAGAATTGTTAAATCCAAAATTTGATAACGATTGCTTAATATACAAAAAAGTTTTTCTCAGTAAATGTTGTTTTTTGGCCGATCGTTCCTATGGCAGCTATATGATATAGTGAACCGATATACATAGTTTTTAGATATGTGATTGCGCATTAGGTAAAACAATTAAATCCCAAATTTAGTAAACATATCTTAAAAAATAAAGCGGTTTTTGTTACTAAATATGGCATTTCGGCCGATCATTCCTATGACAGCTATATGTTATAGATGGAATATCAAAAAAAAAAAATAAACTCGTTATGCCTATGGATTGGCAGATGGTTGTAGGTCTTACCGTTTCCGAGATCCGTGCGTTCATACGGACATGGCTATATCGACTCGCCTTTCGATGCTGATCAAGAATATATATACTTTGTGGGGTCTGCCACGCCTCCTTCTGCCTGTTACATACATTTGCACAACTTTAATATACCCTTTACCATTTTTTGGTACAGGGTATAAAAAAAAGCGCTGAGGATAGTTATGTCAGTGAGAGTAGCTCAATAGCCAACTTTTTGTTTGTGTGTTTTATTTCTTCTGTCCGCTTATGAGAGATTTTTTGAACAAAATTGTGTAAAATGTAGTGTCCGCGTCCGGCTATTGTAGCGTCCAGTTATGAGGATGCATTTTGTATGGAAAAACTTATGAAAAGCTTTGTCTGGTTAAGTCAACTGTCCGGTTATGAGGACTGTTCGTTTTGCGAGATTTTGCTGTACTACTTCTATGACCTAAGAAAGGAACAATATCATTTGACCCGTCACCATAGTTATGAGGAAGTCGTAATAGTATGGGGTGGCATATCATATTATGGCTCATTTAACATACAATTCAATTCATCTAAAATTAATGCAACACAATATTAGTTAAGCTTAAAAACTAAAAAATTTTACTTTAGCTTGTAAATTAACACAATGTTTTTTAAAGACTATCATTATATTAATTTCTAGTCCTTCAATTTCATTGATCGATAAAAATTTAAGATTCGCACACAAAACATAATACAGTAGATTCTCACAAATTAAAATCCTCAGTAATTCGAATCTCTCAGAAATTAGAATTGAAGTTTGTAAAACATTAAAGACTCTAAAATTAGAATTTAAAATTCCAATTTCTAGGGTCATGTGAATCATGGAGTGGATCTTTACGTTTGTTGCATATAGTTAAGAAATACAAGTTAAATGTATTGCACTGGATTATTTAGTTTCGTTTACTTATTTTTATTCAATAAAATAAAGCAAAAAAAAATAAATCTAGTGTATTTTTTAAGTAAGTTTTCTCCATTTTTCTGTTTTTATTCGAATATTTCAGAAATCAGAATTACCCAAAAACCAAGTGGTTCTAATTTGTGAGAATATACTGTATTTAAAAAAAACCTATGGACATACAACGCTAATTTTTGATTTGTTAATTTAATGAATGAATGAATGTTGAATACTAAAAAGTTTTAGTTTTACATTTTCTAAACATATTTACTTTTCTAAAACTCAGTTTTCTATAGAAGTCGAGTCTATTCTATTGATTGGGAATGTTTATAATTAAAAATTATGTAGAACTTCTAAATCCAAAATTTCGCAACGATATCTTGAAAAACAAAAAGATTCTTTTTAGTAAATGTGGTTTTCGGCCAATAGGAATGATATAGGATGAATACCGAAATAGCAAAATAAAATTCGTGCCAAATTTGGTGGTTGTAGGTCTAACCGTTCCCGAGATCCGTTGTTTATATAGACAGATAGACGACAAGAGAAAGCACAATACTTGTACAATATTATTAAGGAATTAATAAATCAAAACATTCGATTAAACTAAAAAAGCAGCAAAAATATATAAAGAACAATAACAATCGAAAGAGTAAAAACAAATCCCTTCACAACTGACGTCTTTGTCTTTTAACTAAACTATAAATAATAAATTAAAATCAACAACAAACGCGATTTGGCTACATAAATGAAGATGAAGGCAAGTCAAATTGTCGTAATTTTCTTGACTTGATGGCTCAACGGCAAGCAGAAATTCCAAAAAATACAAAAACATTTTAATTTCAGTCGTTGCTTTTTTTGTTTACTGTCTGACCGGTCGAATGATCGACTGTTTAGTAGATTACCGCTTGCTTATTTAAATTTTAAGTAGTGAAAAGACAAAAAAAAAACACAAAAACCAAATTAAATATTTTTTTTTCTCAAAATATCTGCCGTAATGGCGATCTTCGGTTTGACTCTACTACTATTTCAAGCGACGATCACGACGCCTTCAACTCATTGAAAAAAAACCCGTACAAGTTGGGCTTATGAGTATACCACTGCCATAGCTACTACTACTGCTTCTTGATACTAAGGAAACCAAACAAGTCTTGCCAGATTTTCAATAACAGTTTCGGCCGGTCTTCAAAAAAAAACAAAATAAAAACTTCAGCCACACTGAATGAGACTCTGGATTGACTCTTATACAATTTCGATTTGTTTCTTTTTATATTCTTCACAAACAGTTAAAATAATGAACATGAATAAACATACTCGTATACACAATTTTGTATCTTTAAAAAGACTGAAGGTCACTCAAATTGAGCGTATAATCAACTTTTCTTTATTTCTGACGTTTATATGTTCGTCTGCAGTACCAATGTACAGTCGAACTTCCCTATCACGAATTCGCACGAGAGCCGAAAATCACTTCGTTTTATAGAAACTTTGTTATATAGAAATAATTTTTGTTTTATTATTATTATTAGAAATATTTATATATTTTCCGTGCACCTACATTTAATATATATAATTAGCTGCAAATTCTTTATACAGAACCTTCTCTTGTTCTCTTAAGAGGGCTGTTGGTTAGTTGAGTTTTCTTTGTATAGAAATTCAATTTTTTTTTTTTCGTATTACTCCACTAGGGAGCAATAAGCCTCCACAAAAATCTTCTTTTTGTTTTTTGTTTCAGTAATCAGTTGATATTTGGACAGGACAGATGATTACTCTGTCGCTGTAGTTTCCTTGTTTGATGCGGGGTGCCATCTGTGGTTTTTACAAGGCGAAAACCCATTCTACACTTTTTATGGCGTGTTTCTGCTCCAGAACATGGTACGCCATCTGTTGTCGAAGAATGAAAAGATCGCACGCACAGGTGTTTATATGAGGAGTTGACGGTTGGAGTCCGAGCTGATTTCGTCGGTGACGTAACGAGTTGGTACGATGATGACTCGCAATTGCGTGCCGAAAGACGTCGGTTGGAGGATGTGGGGGTGAAGAAAAATTGTTTATTGAAAATAAGATAATTAATTAATTATTTTTAGTTAATGTCTTAAGAAAACTAGCAGAGGACCACGGTATGCTGTATGCGACATGAGCAGGAATCGAAGCTGCTAGCTCTGGGGTAGTACGCTAGACCACTGGACTACTGAAGCCCAGAAATTCAACTATACCAAGATATAAACAAATAATAAAGACAACTAAAAATGCAAGAAAAAACTAATCTTAAATAATGTAACGAATTTTTTTTTTTATTAATTTCTAAAAATGAATTTTTTTAGTTTTGTGAGATGGGGTTTTTTTTAAATTTGAACAAAATCTTTTTTAATATTTGTTAAAAAAGCAACAAAACCAAACAAAAATATTTAAAACAATTACGATTTTGCATGATTTTACACATAAAATGTAAGCAAAAGTAACCACGCAAATTTTCAAGCAACAATGAGATATTCAAATGTTCGAATGCACGTACAACAAAACAGCAACAAATATAAAGAAGGGCACCACTACAAATGAAACAATTACTACTACTCCAACAGCAGCAGAAAAATAAAATAAATAAAAGAGGAAAAGATACACAAATTATATAAACGACATTATGACTAAACCCAACCACGACATAAACAACAACGAAAACTAAAAAAGCAATAACGAGAGCGCTTAACCACAACTTGGTAACTTCAATATTTGTGGGTTTGCTTTACTTAGCTGTGTGTTAGACTGTTTCTTTATGTTGATTTGTCTTGAATTTTTATTTTTGCCCCTTCTATTGTTGTCTGGTTTTCGTTAACACCAGCAACAACAATATCAACAGCTTTGAAACTAGCAAACTGTCAGAAACAGTTTATTTTAGATGCAATAGCATCTAAGGCGGAGGTAAATTTCAAAATTCAAGAAACAATTTTATCGCATCTAACGGGAACATGTTCAACGCATCGACAAATTTTATCGCGAGACAAAATTTACGCATACTATGAAAGCGGACAATAAAATTAAAATAAAAATGTTGAAGTACTTTTTTTAAATGAAAAATTTCAAACTAATAATAAAAATTAATTCAAATTTAAATATATAAATTTTGTATATTCAAAACAAATCAAAATAACAACGCTATCGCATCTCCCGTGTGTTCGGATACAGAGTAGTTTTTATACCCTGTACCAAAAAATGGTAAAGGGTATATTAAAGTTGTGCATATGTATGTAACGAGCAGAAGGAGGCGTGGTAGACCCCACAAAGTATATATATTCTTGATCAGCATCGAAAGGCGAGTTAATCTAGCCATGTCCGTCTGTCTGTCCGCATGAACACGCGGATCTCGGAAACGGTTAGATCTACAACCAACTAATTTTGTATGAAGACTCTCCTAATCCATAGGTATAACGATTTTATATTTTTCTCGATATTCGACATATAACATACAGCTGCCATAGAAACGATCGGCCAAAAAACCACATTTACTAACAAAAACCCTTTTGTTTTTTAAGATATCGTTACCAAATTTTGGATTTGAAAGTTTTTGGCAATATCCAATCATACTCCTGAATATGATAAATATCGGGAACATGTTTTACGCATCGGTAAATTTAATCGCGAGACAAAATTTACGCATACTATGATAGCGGACAATAAAATTTAAATAAAAATGTTGAAGTACTTTTTTTAAACGAAAAATTTCAAACTAATAATAAAAATTAATTCAAATTTAAATATATAAATTTTGTATATTCAAAACAAATCAAAATAACAACGCTATCGCATCTCCCGTGTGTTCGGATACAGAGTAGTTTTTATACCCTGTACCAAAAAATGGTAAAGGGAATATTAAAGTTGTGCAAATATATGTAACGGCAAGAAGGAGGCGTCGCAGACCCCATAAAGCCCTTTTGTTTTTCAAGATATCGTTACCAAATTTTGGATTTTATAGTTTTAGCTCATTTCCAATTACATATCTTAATATTATATATATCGGTTTACTATATCATATAGCTGTCATAGGAACGATCGGCCGAAAAACAACTTTTACTGAAAAAAACTTTTTTGTTTATTAAAATATCATTACCAAACTTTGGATTTAAAGTTTTTAAGTAATCCTCAATTGTATTCCCGAATATGATAAACATCGGTTTACGATAACATATAGCTGCCATAGGAACGATTGGCCGAAAAACAGCATTTACTGAGAAAAACTTTTTTGTTTAAGATAGCGTTGCCAAATTTTGGATTTAATCATTCTAGGTAATCCCCAACCATATTTCCGAATATGATAAATATCGGTGTACTATAACAAATAGATGCCGTAGAAACGATCGGCCAAAAAATAGCTTTTACAAAAAAAAATTTTATTTTTCTTGAGATATCCTTACATAATGAATACAAAATATTATAGCTATAAAAAAATATTTTCAGTTTCGGGTTGGGTACAGGGTTTTCTATAATCGGTTACGCCCGACTACAGCCCTGCCTTTCTAGTTTTTTATTGTAGGCGCACAAAGCTACGATAGCAACTGTAAGGACAACCGAGAGAACAAATGAGAAAGATGAGTTAAGTTTAGATGCGCTAGATGAGTATGGAGCATTGAGCTGTCTTGTTAAAATCATTTGAACAAATTTAAAGACAATAGAAAACTCAGAACAGTGGGCTTCCAATTTAACGAATGATAAAAACCCGTTGTCAAATGAATATTTTAAATATAGCTCTTAGTATCAATTTTTACTTTTTAAATTTTTTTTTAAAATTTGCCAATATGTATAAAAAATATGCATTCGTTATATAGAATAGTCAAAAAAGAAATTTGTCGTTCGTTAAATTGGACGTTTACATTATAAGACAAAACCTTTAATTTCCGTTAGTTCTATAAAACAATTATCTATTAACTTGACTATGAACAGTAAAATTTACCTATTATAAATAAATAAATATAAAATCAACCCGTGTACACAAAGTATAAACATAATCTCTATATACTATATAAAACAGACTAATCATATGTAAACTATCGCCCGAAATTTTCAACCAATTTAGTTTTTTTTTTTAATGTATACAATTACGATAAGAGTATTATGGACAAAATATAATTTCCAAAAAAAAATTTAAAAAAAAAAAAACAAAAAAATTTTCTGTGCGATAACATGTTCGAAAATTATTCGAAAATATGGGCTAATTCTGGTCATGTGTCCGCGAAGAAACGACATCTACCGTAAGAAAAATTACTTTAAAATCAGAGCAGAGGATACAAAGAACAATTGTATTTATTTCTGTATGAATATAAAGAACATATGGAGAAACGAAAAAAAAAATTTGGAAAGCCTAATTCCGATTTGATAAATATTCCATTCTCTAAAAGGAAAATTCGACACACACCCGTTTGTCCATATGTGCATTCAAGATATGCCGTTAGGGCAAAATTTGTTGAACTTCCACTTATTTCAAAAATAAGCCCTAATCCAAAAGACAGCCTTCATGTGTACATGCTCTTCAAGCTTACTTTTGAAAGCCTACAGCGTTATAGTTAGTTTTTTCGATATCTCACTTGGTTAAGAAATAACTTGAATTTAATGACTTTTTTCCTGTACCAAATATGCAGTTTATGTATACAGCTAAAAACACAAACGGGGCTATAAAAAGGTTAACCATTTTAAAACTACTGAACCAATTAAAAGTTAAAGGTGTTAAAAAACACTTTCTCATAGCACGAGTTTGAGTGAAACAACAGCGCACAGGAACTATTGGGTTACTTAGTACACATTATACGAGCACAACTTATTTACGGCCAACAGATGTTTAATCATCAGTTGAATATATTGTATATTCGCAAAAAGAGTGTGGCAAAAGAGCATAGCCTATTCAAAAAAAAAATTTTTTTTTATATAAAAAAACGGTAAAAAATTTGAAGCATATGCAAATATATAATGACCTTCACTTTCACCTCTTGACCAAGCAGCTAACCAGCTGCTGCTCAATACAACACAGCGGTATAGCTGCGTGAATATACTCAATAAAAGCTTAAAATATGTTTGAGTTGTACTTATTATTATAATGCGTTAATAAAATTTTTTACATGCCATACAAGGAAATTGGCAACCGAAAACGTTTACAATTGTTTGAAAGCAAATATATAAACAAAGGAAAAGTCATTCAAGGGAGCTTAACGCTATGGATGAGTACACGCATAATATAATAAGCTTCCTTTACAGCGACGCATTGTCATTGAATAAAATCCGACCAAGAAAGACTACTGTAGCGATATTGTACCAATATTGCTGAAGCACGCCCGCTCTCGATTTTTGACTTGCAAGACAAAGAAATATACAAATAACAAGTGCTCACTTGGTCAACCAAAAAAAAAAAAAAAACTGAAACAATACAAACAACACTACCGGCCTCCAACTAACACGACCATATTAACAGACAAGTAAGAAAGCAAGAGTTTGCACAAAAGTGAGCAGATTTTAAATTCATGCGTTCGTGCTTATGCCATCAGCAAGGCCGAAACTTCTTTCGGATATTTAACAACCCTGTTGACCACTGTGACTGTATAAGTGGCAACAAAACTTTTAATGTTAAACAACATTTTGGAACTTAAAAACACAAATAATGTTCAGAAAGGCGTGAAAAATATAATGAAACTCAGGGGGTTTGCACTTTCGAAAAATCGTTTTATCTTGTAAAAAATTTCAAGAATATATAATACTTCTAAAATTTTAAGTCGATCTGAGCAAAACTCTTAAAGTTATTGTCTAACTAGTCTACTGTCTAACACTATACTCTAACAGCAGCGGCTCATAAACTTTTAAACGCGTTTTTTGTCAAAACTACTTTTTCATAGTCCGTGTTCACTTAAAACATTTAACATTTAAAAACTACTTGACCGATTCATTTCAAACTTGGTACACATTTTCTACATATTTTTTCGTGGAAAATAGCAGTTTACACTTTGGATGGCCACCAAAAATTTTTAAATTAAAAAAAAAAATATTCAGAGAACGTTGGGGGGAGGAGGATTTCATAATACTTTGACTAAATTTAAATGGTTTCTGATTTCAGATAATTTCCGACCGAGATATAGTGATCACCGCAAATTCTTATTTTTCTAAGACGTATTAGGGCAAGCTCTGTCGCCGGCTTGTTTTTCAATATTTTCGCATGAAAAAATTAAATGTATACTTAATAATGTACAAGAGTTTTGAATAAATTGGCTCAATCCATACTTTCCAACAAAATTTACAAAAAAAAAGGTTTCTGTTTTTTTACGCTGAAAAATGAGACCGGACAGAGCCTTACCGTCAATGGCGCCCCTATTGCACCTTGATAACGGACTTTTTGTTGCCTGAAGTTGAAACCCGAAGTGTCGGCGATATTTGGTCGCCTAGATCGTGTGATATCGCACCTTAGAAAATTTTTCTCTGGGGTTATGTGAAGTCAAGTCTTCGCTGATAAGCCAGCTACGATCCAGGTCTTCGAAGTCAGCATCACTCGCGTAATTGGGCAGATACCGGTTGCAATGCTGGAAAGTGTTCCAAAATTGGACCTCCTATGGATCACCTATAGCGTAGTCGCAAACAATATTTGATTGGAATTATTTTCAAAAAGTAAATGTCAGAGAATGTTCTTTCAGGACTTAATAAAGATTCGGCCATACAATTTAAAAAAAAAAAAGGTCCCGCAACCATAGCTTATATAGTTTATTTTTAATAAGTTGTAAACTCTGTATAAATAAATAAAACTTATTTATTATTGTTTTGTTTAATAAATAATCAATAGAGTTAATATAATAATACAATAATATATGCATGTGCATATACATAAATTGCCCAGCCCCCTGAAGTTCGTTATAAGCGAATAGTACTGTATATTCAAATGTTACACTTGCGGTTTCAGCAACATAAGTAAGACGCAACAACGAATGTCGAGCAGAAGAGTACATACGATCAATTATTTTTCATGATTTGACAGCATGATTATTTCATACAACCCTTAAAAAACAAGAGACAGAAAACAATATTAAAATGCGATTTTTTGATATTTTTACATAATTTTTGGAAGTGAAAGATGAAATGTAAGACTGCTTTTCGGTATTTGTTTTTAAATTTAAAAAAATTGTTAATTAATGAATCCAAAATGAGTGTTTTTAATATGAAACAAGTTTAATCTCGTTTTGGCGTATTCGCTCGCTATAGCGAAAAGAAATTTAGAGCTAATATTATTATGTTGAGAACTAATATGAAGTTTAGATCTAAATACATAATTAAGTAACAGTAAACCTCAACGTTGGCTCAGTGTGTGAGTGAACCAGCATAAATGAGGACCCAGGTTCAAATCTTGTACCAAAAAATGGTAAAGGGTATATTAAAGTTGTGCAAATGTATGTAACAGGCAGGAGGCATGGCAGACCGCATAAAGTATATATATTCTTGATCAGCATGGAAATTCGAGTCGATCTAGCCATGTTCGTCTGTCTGTCTGTTCGTCCGTATAAACAAACGGATCTCGGAAACGATTATACCTGCAAAATTTTTGCACGAAGACTCTCCCAATCAATAAGCATAACGAGTTTATTTTGCTTTTCCGATATTCAACCTATAACATATAGCTGCCATAGGAGCGATCGGCGGAAAACCACATTTACTAACAAAAACCCTTTTGGTTTTCAAGATGTCGTTACCAAATTTTAGATTTTATGGTTCTATATGATTTGCAATCACATATCTCAATAATATATTTATCAGTTTACTATATCATATAGCTGCCATAGGAACGATCGGCCGAAAAACAATATTTACTGAGGAAAACTTTTTTGTTTATTAATATATCGTTACCCAATTTTGGATTTAGTTATTTTCGATCCAATCATATATCTGAATATGATAAATATAAGTTTACTATAACATATAGCTGCCATAGGAACGATCGGCCGAAAAATGAGTTTTACTAAGAAAAATTTTTTAAGCGTGTGCTTAGCCACACACACATTTTTTTTTAATCTGTTTATAAATTTCATTAAAAGTTTTCTTAGTTTAGAAGTTTTAAATAATAAATTTTTTTTTTAAATCGTATCGACTGTATCGACTCGTACAGTTCAAGAAAGCTACGTGCAAAAATGAGATGAACAGCAATAAATTGTCATGTACTAGAACAAAAAAACGCGTTCGCACAGATTTGCAAACAAATACAATAAGAAAAAATAAGTGCGCGTGAACTCGCTAAGAATGGCTTATAGCGGCAATCATTATTCGAAGCAAAGAGCAGCGGAAAGCCTACTTTTATACTTATATATGTAAAAATAAGTACAAATGTAGGCTTTTCGATTTTTTTACACCAAAGTGTACATTCAATTGACAGTTATTATATGTCAAAAATTTAACGACTTGGCCTTGTTTTTCTGGTTGGGGCAGAACGTTTTTAGCAAATAAGCACATTTAAGTAAATAATGATGTTTTCTCAAAATGGTAACCAATGTTAAAAAACGACAAGAAAAGACAGAACGTCGTGGGAGGAAACAAAAAATGAGCATGAGAACTAAAAATAATGTAAAAGTAGAAAAAAAAATTTATTTGACCAAAAAAACAAAATTGTCTTAGTCTTAATGTTGACTCTCCTACGGTTCGTAGATACCTGGAAACTAAGAAAATATATGGTAGAAGCCCTAGTAAAGTACCCTTTTTAATTACAAGACACCGAACTACAGAGTAAAATTTGCTGAGTTTCACAAAAACTGACCACAGTTCAAATGGCAGAATATTCTATGGACGACGAATCAAAAGTGATTTTTTCGGTTCACTTCTATTATTTTTGACAAATATGATTACATAAAAAAAAAATTCCCATTTTTCAAATAGCTTCCTTTTACCTACAAAATAAATAAAAATATTTTATAAGTCTTTAACAGCAATAGAAGGTAAACCACTGCTATTTTTTTACACACAATTGTACATATATTTTGGTAATCAAGAGAGACTCACACTCTGAGCGCAAAGATAAAGTTTGCGCTGACGCAACAATGAACGACTGCAAGAACGTGTTTTGAGTGCGAACAAAAACTTAAAAGAGCACGCACACGCTACCTCAAAACGATTTAAAAACATTTTTAACTTTAATTTATTTCGATGTTTCATTTACTTTTATACGTTTTCAGATGCATTTTTATACCCTGTACCAAAAAATGGTAAAGGGTATATTAAACTTGTGCAAATGTATGTAACGAGCAGAAGGAGCCGTGTCAGACACCACAAAGTATATATATTCTTGATCAGCATCGAAAAGCGAGTCGAACTAGCCATGTCCGTCCGTCAGTCTGTATGAACAAACGGATCTCGGAAACGGTAAGACCTACATCAAATTTGTCACAAAGACTCGCCCAATTCATAGGCATAACAAGTTTATTATTTTTTTTCGATATTCAACCTATAACATATAGCTGCAATAAGAACGATCGGCCGAAAACCCACATTTAGTAACCAAAACCCTTTTGTTTTTCAAGATATTGTTACCAAATTTTGGATTTACTATATCATATAACTGTCATAGGAACAATCGGCCGAAAAGCAACATTTACTGAGAAAAACTTTTTTGTTTATTCAGATTTCGTTACCAAATTTAGGATTTAATGAGTTTAAGTACTATCCAATCATATTCCCGAATATAATTAATATCGGTTTACTATAACATATAGCTGCCATAGGAACGATCGGCCGAAAAATGGCTTTTACTAAATAAAAAAAAACTTTTTTCTTGAGATATCGTTACGTAATGAATACAAAATATTAAAGCAACAAAAAAAATATATTCAGTTTTGAACTGGGTACAGGGTTTTCTATAGTCGGTTACGCCCGACTATAGCCCTGCCTTTCTAGTTTCTTTTTTAGTTTTGCAGTAAAGCAATTTTTTTTTTATTTCGAGTCGAGAAAAATTGCATGCGAGAGAGCGATTCAACAGCGATCGCACAGTATACTTTCACTTCTTGGTAGTTATTTCTTATGGTTGCTGTTTTATAGATTTTGTTGCAGCACTATTTGTAGTTTTTGAGCATATATTTTTTTTTTAAATTTTGATGTAAGTACAGCAAATCAATAAAGTTTTGGCACACGCTAAGTATTAACAAACAAATTTTTTTTTAATTTAGTTTTTTTTTTTTAAGATTTTACAAATACACCGCACCGCACCTAAAATGTCCCGTTCCCTCACACACAACTTGACATACATGAAAAAGAAAAAAAAGTCGTGAAAATCATATCAAAAAAGTTTTGTTTAATAGAATCCCTAAACAGTCCAACTTCAACTTAAATGTACATTACATATGTAGATGAATTTGAACATTTTGATTAGTTTTCATGCAGGTGCCATGAAATTTGTACTATTTAAAAACCAACAAGTTCGGTTTTTCAAGCAAACCATGACACAAAACATGCATCTTATTCGAATAGGTAAATATAACGCCCGAGGAGATTTCCAACATATTGGAAAATATGCAGATGCTTATAGGCTTTGATGACGCCCAGGGAAGTCAACTAAGTACTAGTTCAACTTACAATAACTTTTTTGTATCAACAACATGAATAGGTAAATATAACGCCCGAGGAGATTTCCAACATATTGGAAAATATGCAGATGCTTATAGGCTTTGATGACGCCCAGGGAAGTCAACTAAGTACTAGTTCAACTTACAATAACTTTTTTTTATCAACAACATGAAATAAATGCAATAACATTTTATCGTAGCGTATTCCTTCCGGTTGTCGTTCGAATCAAAACTAATCGAACCAAAATGTGCAAACAAACGAAAAATTAACACGGTGAACCGAATCAAGCGAATGAATTTATTTCATGTATTGTACATATGTATGTACGTATGAACATAACAGGTCATTCAATAAGTCCGTACGATAAGTAAGAAGAAAACAAATTGTTGACAAAACTCGATTTTATTATTCAACATTGTTGTCTTCGAGGGCGATACAACAAATATAGCGATTTTCCAACTTTGCGATACCACTTTTGTAGAACGATTTATCTTTTGCCTCAAAATAGGCCTCAGTTTCAGCGATAACCTCTTCATTCGAGCGAAAATTCTTACCGGTGAGCATTTTTTTGAGGTCTGCGAAAGTCAGCAGTCGCTGGGAGCAACTCGAACTTCAATTCATGTAGTTTTGCCATGGTTTTGATTGACTTGTGACACCTCAACAGTGAGCAAACACGGCAACCATCTTGCACACAGCTCTTTCATCTCCAAATTTTAGGTCAGTATACGGTGTATATCACTTTTTGAAATGCCTAGAATTTTACCTAGCTCACGTACCTTCAGTCGGCGATCATCCAATATCATTTTGTGGATTTTCTTAATCGTTTTTGGTGTTACCGCCTCATTTGGACGTCCACTGCGTCCTGTATCATCGGTGTCTCTACGATCATTTTTGAAGTCAGCCAACCAATGTTTTATTGTTTTTTCTGATGGAACGGAGCCCTTATAACACTATATTTCTTTTCTTTAACGGAATTTTTTCCCCAACAAGAAGCAGTGTAAAATTAAAGCACGAAATTGTTTTTGATTCATTATTTTGAAAATCACAGAAGTAGTGTCACTCTTAGTTCAATAACTCACAAAGTTATGAGTAGAATATAATGAAATTTTAACAGTTTTCTTTTTAAGGTTAGTTGTCATTCTATGGACTTTTCGAATGGACTGTTATGTACAACACATATACAGTGCAAGCTCGATTTTTGCGACTAATTAAAAATCAGACATGTTGCGAAAACTGAATTTTCGCGATAACAGAACCTAAAATTTTATTGAAAAATTTGATGTAATTTTTAAAATTAGAATTGTTTTTATTGATACATTTACATTTTAAACATTTTTAAAGAAATTGGAGATTTCGAGTTGCTTTTTTGACAAATTATTTTTTTAAAATAGCAGCTGAATCACGTAGTTCATATAGTGCTGTTGTCAGCTTATCATTTTCCAAAGCCCATTGTATGTATAAGTTTATCGATGTTATAGAATCGTCCACTTTTGATTTCTTCATGACAACTCTCGTTTAAAAATAAAATGCTTTCCCATATTAAGAGACGTGTTTACACAACAAATGATACGAATAAACTGACAAAATTGAAGATCAAAATCATCCAAAAAGGTTAATATACTAAAAGACGGGGATTTCCCTTATTATAGACATTGTATTAAAATTTAAAAAAACAGATAAAAGTCGCGAAAATTAAACACCGTTTTTCGTAAACAATCGCGATTATAGAACCTGCAATGTTAAAAAGCCGTCGCGGTAATGGGAAGTCGCGAATACCGAGCATGCACTGTACATATATTGATCTGCCATGAAATATGTTGTTTTTTAAACATTCAATTAATTTCTACTAATATTTATATGTACATATGGGCATTTCTCTAATGTCGAATGCGACATTCGTACTCATTCAAAGTGAAAAAATATATATGCCAAAACATTAGTTTATTTTGACAAAAGGAGAAATATAGCTCTTGATTAGTATTACAATTGGTGCTAAGGTTGATTTGGGGCAATTGTTCATTTTCAAGATAATTACGAAAAACCTAGGCATTCCCATGCGACAAAAACAGAAGTCGCTTTTAAGGCAACCAGCTCAAGCACTGATTTCAGCGAACCATGAAGAACTATTTTAATGCGACTAATTTTAAAATGTTATGCATTGATGTATCTTAAAATTTTTTTTCATTTGATTAAAAAATATCGAGTTGTTTCTTTTTTATTTAATTTTAATCACTGTCACATGCGACGTTTTGTTCCATCATACTTTTTGTGTTTATTTTTTTACTTTTTATGTAATTAGACATGCATAAGACGATTATAAAAGATTTTTAATATATTCAATATATTTATATTCACAACCAAAAATAAAAACTTAGAAAAATACATATCTTTAATAAAGAAGTTTTCCTTTTACTCAATTTGCTTATATTTTTTGACCAGGACGTTAAGAACTTTTAGCCTTCTGTGCATGTCCATACATATCCTATGTCATATACAAATAAAGATATTTTAGAAAAAATATGTGTTTTGAATTAATGCATTTTACACTTACGATATCGCACGCGATAAACTTTAAATAAGTATCAAAAGCAAAGTATTGATTATTTTCAACCCAAATTATTTTATTTAATTTGCAATAAAAATAACTGTTTCTAACTAACATTTGATGGGCCTTGTACAAATACTTTTGATGCACTGATAACAAATGTTCTTTTTCAATGTCGCACGCGACATCTAAATATACGGTAAAAAAAGTCAAAATTTACCATTATTGGCAATCGCATCGTTCCTTTTACATATTTCTTATATTCTTTAACTATAAACCGAGATTTAAAGAGCATATGTCAATGCATAATGTCTCTCATTAAGAACATTAATCAAAACAAAACGTACAATAAAAATGTTCAAAACCGAAATTTTCCACTTGTTCGACTTTGCATTTGAATATTTCAAAATGTGTTATAAATGTAGAATTTGTTAAAATTAGTTAAATTTGATAGATTCCCCATAAAAATATTTTAAAACAACATACTTTTATAGACTTTAAATTTTCTGGCTGAGGTTGACATTTCTGTGAAAATTCCCATATGTATTATAAAAAAAATATATTTTTCGAATTCCTTGTTCTTATTGTCTTCGAACGGTTAATAGTCAGACGCTACGTAATGACAAATAGCAAAACAGATATATATATACTAACTAGTTTGTTGTTAGACAGCTGTACCTGAAACGTTTTGTTTTTTTTTATTTCATTACATGTATTCCGCAAGCAAAATAAAACCAAAATTTTGATAATTAGTTTATGTGTAATTATTTTAGCATCGTCCCTGTGGTACATTTCTCGTTTTCTGTTTTCTAAGAGTTAAACGAAGGATTACAAAACTGTCTTCACAGAAAATGTAGCCTGAAGTGTCACCTTTCAAACACATGTTCGTTTGACACAATCGGATTACTTTTGCACCATATATGGGTATCAACACCATTAAAAACCGAACGTAGTTTTTAGATGACCCAATACTTACGGCCGAACTTCCAGTAATTAATTTTAATTAAGCAGCTAAGAACAATAACAAAAGCCAAAAAAAAAACAAGAAAGACAGGGCTATAGTCGGGCGCACCCGACTATAGAATACCCTGTACCCAATCCACAATTTAATAATTTTTTTTTTTTAATATTTTGCATTAATTATGAAACGGTATCTCAAGAAATAAAAATTTTTTCTTAGTATAAGTCCTTTTTCAGTTGTAGGCCTAACCGTTTCCGAGATCCGTGCGGTAATACGGACAGATTGACGGACATGGCTAGATCGACTCGCCTTTTGATGCTGAAAATATACATACTTTATGGGGCCTGCCACGCCTCCTTCTGCCTGTTATATATTGTTCAACTTTAATATACCCTTTACCATTTTTTGATACAGGACATAAAAATGCTTTCCGTACATGTTTGACATTTTTCTTAATAAAAAACGCATGCGCATACATATATCAAAGCGGCACATGTTTCAATGTCCATGTAGTTTTTTTTTGTTCAGGAAGAATTTATATAACAAAATGTAGGTTCAATGAAACCATACAAAGATTTTTGTGCAATATTCCCATTTTTTTCTAAATATTGATGGCAACATATTTCTCCTTTAAGATTTATTTAATTAAAAACCAGTTGCGAACCGCGCAAATCAACTTAAAATTCGCTAACAACTTTTTTTAATACACTTGCGATCATCTGAAGATGAATGGTTGTTCAAACAAAACAAATTACTTTCAAATTACGATTCTTTATTATGTTTCTGAAGTATGTATTTACAAGCAAAAGTGGGTAGAAGAAAAATGGCAGTCTAGCTTCTATAAATCTAAAATATCTCAAAGTATTTACTATTAAAAAATAACTACAGAAAAATCTCCTATAACCGCTTACGGTCATTGTCATTTTGTAACTGTCGGTATGTATGTATTAGACATCTGCATGAGAGCATTTAAAACTGCATTTTCGTACTCATGCTGAAATGAATGAGTTTGACATTCGCATTCATATAAAATGAGTCCCATTGTCTGAAAACGCCGAGAGAATTTTTTATGTTCCAACTGAAACGAAAAGGTGCCGAATACTCAATTTGTATTTTCTTTTCAGTGATATTTCGTATTCTTTTTTCGCCCCATCTACATTTTACAAAAACGAACACATTTGCTGTCCCGAACTACATTTCACAACAAAAGTTCGAAGAATTTGTGTTGCAATGAAATTATCGTAATTGTTGTTGTTCGAAAAGCAAATGAAAACATAAAAAGGAATACAAATTCAATTGTAGGTGCATTTTTCATTATTATCGTTATTATTAAGAAGTAAACTTAAATCTAGGAAAACTTTTGAGTTAACTTTTCTGAGCGTATGCATTTTTCAAACCAACCGTTTGTTTGGCGACACAAGCAAGTCCGAACTCTAATTCCCCGTATTTCTTTCCTGTTTCGAACTGCAAAAACATGTGTTCACTTTCATCGTCACACAACATTGATTTGGTTAGTCGTGAAGCGTTTAATTTGTGAACTGTGTAATATTTATATGAAAACTAACCGATCGGCTACACCGAAACTTTTTCCACAGTATTGCGACATATCCTTTGATGTATGAAAAGAAATATATCAACAAAGCATACTTCGCACATACTCCAAGTATACTGGTAGTATACTTCTTTCACACTACATTCATATGTTTTTTTTTGCAATGAAAACGAAAGCAGACTTTTTTCGTACATTGTACTGCAGTGAATTTATCGAGCATGAGTACACTTCGTTTAACTTTACTTTTACCAATAATACAATACCAATCGCCTTTCGATGCTGATCAAGAATATATATACTTTGTGGGGTCTGCCACGCCTCCTTCAGACCGTTACATACATTTGCACAACTTTAATATACCCTTTACCATTTTTTGGTACAGGCTGAAAAAAAAACTCAGCAAATTTCGTCGTTCTTTTTTTGCTATGGATTTTTTGTTGTTAGTCGTCGCGTGGCGTCCTGCATGTTTTCATTGCAAAAAGAATTTAGTACGAATGAAATATGAAAGAAGTATACTTTGTTGATATACTTCTTTTCATACATCAAAGGAAATACCGCAATACTGTGGAAAAAGTTTCGGTGTAGCCGATCGGTAAGTCTTAGAAATAAATTTTGCATGTTATTTCTAAAATCCATGTTTATTATCTTACTCTTTTTTAATTTTTGAAAACCGCTTAGAAAAGTTAATACGGACGGACTTCGGAAAAGTTAATTACCCTTGGGACATCTCGGTTAACTTTTCCGCGGTTCTACTGTACAAGGAACTGAAGTAAAAATCAAAATCGAAATTCTAAATAAAGTACTAATATAATTCTATTTGCTTATTGCTAAAATGGAGTAACTTAAATTTAATCATTAATGATATTGCTATGCAGGAACATTATTTTGTTTATTTTATCGGGATTAGTAGAAATTTTTGGACCGTTTTTCTGTTATTAAGTCTTTGGTATTTGAAAATGCTCTCTTAGACGGTGCACTAGTTGTTGGTATGGCAAAAATTTTGCAGATTGTTTTATGTAATAATGGGTAAATATTTTTATTTGCATTCCACCATGTAAGGTACATTTTCACAGTCCATTTTTAGTAATTATGGCGGTAATCTCCTGTTTTGATTGAAGGGGAACATCTACTGCAACACCATTGCTTTTTTTACATCTTTTTTGTTATCTTTAATTTTAGCAAATATACCCCATACTTTGCCCCACCCTCTTTTGATGCTTAAGCTATAATATCCATTACACAGCATTTCTTTAATATTAATTTTTTCGAAAGCAGTTGCTATAGGATCCTAAGCAGAATTGAACAAAATTGCAAATTTCAAATTTAAACGCAGTGGAAAACCCCAACTCGAAAATCAAAATTTATTAAAAACTTCAATATGCGAGAATTGGGACAATATACCTAATAATTACGAAAATAACAATTGAAATAAAAACCAAAACTCAATAACTGTCAAAATCGCCTCTACGTAAACAAACAGGAATCCCAAACAATAATGTGAATGCGATGAGTACAGTAAATGTTTTTCTTGTTCCACTCGTCTCGTTTTGAGTTCGGTTCGTTCGTTCAAAAATTAAAATTTTTAAGAAAGTTGAATCAAATAGAACTTAGAAAGATCTTACTAAACATTACAATTTCAGCTTAAGCACAATATTGTGCATTAACAAAAGAACGGGAACAGCTTCGGATCGTGGAAATTAAAACAGTACGCATCCAAAAATGGAGAACACACTCCTGACCTTATTTAACCGTTCCAAAACCTGAAAGAACTTTCGAACCAACCCTTGCTATTCGCTAAGGCACAATAATTTCCAGAAAAGTTATATAGGGTGATTTTTTAAGATCTAAGTTTTTCAGGTTGGCAGCACTGGTTAGTGATGGCGTCCAAACGTAATCTGTCAAAGTGAAAAGTTTTCAGTATACACCGCCATTTAATCATGGAAAGACTTACAAACTAGCAACGATTACAAATTATTGAAATTTATTATCAAAATTCGTGGTCTGTGAAAAATGCGCACCGTTTGTTACGACCATATTATGGTTCTCAGCAATCGGGCATGTGTTACACAACCACATGGAAAATTTTACGTGTCGATTTGGGTTTGAAAGCCTATAAAATTCAACTTCTGCAAGAATTGAAGCCGAATGACCTACCATAACGTCTAATTTTTGGTGAATGGACCTTAGAACCGTTCCATGAAAATCCGCTGTTTTATCGAAAAATTGTGTGACGCAAAATTGGACCTTCCGAATGGACCATTTGAAGTTGTCTTTAAAACGTAAATGGCAAAGACCTATTTATCGATACAATAAAAATTTTGAATATATTAAGAAAATTTGAGTGTTTAATTCGATTTTTAAAAAAAAACTACGCTTAAAAAATCACCCTTTATAAATCGCAGAGAGCACATCAACTTTTATGTTGTGAATCTCTCTCTGATGAAGATATTTTAGCAGATACCATGAGAGAAAAAGAGAATATTTAATGTGATATTGTTAATGAAGTATTCGCTAAAAACAATCTTTATTTGAATACCGATTAAATTTGACCATTGCCTCAAATTTTATTTTCATATTTTAAATCAAAATATGCAACCAAGAGCTAAATTTTCAATTTACGGAAATATACTTCTGCGCATTCATTTTAAAAGATATGCATTTGTTATCAATAACTTTGATGAAATCAAAGACCTAAGAAATAAATAACCTGAGATAAGATTAATAAGAGCAATTATAAAATTTTGTTCACTGAAACTTATAAAATGTTAAGAAAAGTTTATGGTGGTGGGTGGTTTAAGCGATTTAAAAGTGGTCGTGAAGATTTAATCGATGCAAATTTCAGTGTAAGAATGCTGGCAGAAGAATTAAATATAGGGTGATTTTTTAAAAGCTATAGGAAAGTTTTTCTAAAAAAAACACATAAAATTCAGAAAAATGCATGAAATCTTTATTTGAATCGATAGTACGGTCTATAAATTTAATGTTTGAAGATTATTTCATGCAAATGTTGACCTTGACTGCGCCTCAAATGGTCCATCCGCTTAGTCTAATTTTGGCATACTCTTTCCAACATTTCGGCCGGTATCTCACGAATAAATGCTTCAATGTTGTCTTCCAATGCGTCAATTGAAGCGGGCTTGTCTGTATAGACATGAGCTTTAACATAGCCCCCTAAAAAATAGTCTAAAGGCGTTAAATCGCACGATCTAGGCGGCCAATTGACCGGTCTCGAACGTAAAATAAAATGTTCACCGAACTCGCCTCTCAATAAGTCCATTGTTGCGCGTGCTGTGTGGCATGTGGCACCGTCTTGTTGAAACCACATGTCATGCAAGTCAAGCTCTTGCATTTTGGGCAAAAAAAAGTTGGATATCATCTCACGGTAGCGCTCACCATTCACAGTTACGTTACGATTCTCATCATCTTTGAAGAAGTACGGTCCAATGATGCCACCAGACCATAAACCGCAGCAAACTGTGACTTTTTCTGGATGCATTGGTAGCTCTTGCAATGCTTCTGGCTGATATTCACTCCAAAATCGACTATTCTACTTATTTACGTACCCATTGAGCCAAAAATGAACTTCGTCATAAAATGGAAGAAGCGCGCGATTAACTTTCTTAACAGAGCACGCATTTTGATAATAAAATTCAATAATTTGCAAGCGTTGTTCGTTTGTAAGGCGATTCATGGTTAAATTATAGACCAAATTGAAGATGTTTGACAGTGAAACAAAACACGAAACGTGCGTCAGCTGTTTAAACCAGTGTTGCCAAAAAGATAATAGCTAAAAAATCACCCTATATATAGTATCTACATAGTTTTAACTGAAGATTTGTATAAAAGAAAGGTCTGTGCACGTTTTGTTTCTCATCAGCTGAACAAAGACCAAAAAAAGTCAACGAATTTTTTATGGAAAAACGGATTCATCAACCACCCTCCCGATTCGCCTGATCTGAAAACTGCAATGAAAGGAATTTTTTACGAAGACATTCCAGCCGCCACATATAAAAAAATGACAACGAGACAAAAATAAAATTTCTTGATTATGCACAATGATCGTTTTTACTTATGTCAGTCATTTGACCACACTTTTTTGTGTACTTGACAGTACTTTCATATGTGCTTTGCTTGGCAGCACATTCATAGTGTTTTTATGCAACACTTGATATAAATCCAACTAATTTTTGACCCGTTTCATGGAACCGTATTACAAAAAATGTATAAGATGCGCCGATGGAAGAAAACACAAATATTATGCCTAATCGAGCGGCTACACCAAAAAAAAATAGCATTTCAGCAACGTTTGCTTCAAGTCTATTTCTTTCGTGCTTCGTTCTTGCTTCTTTCCAACTACATTTTGTAAGCAATGAAAATGATAGCAGCGACTCGAAGACTCTCCTAATCCATAGACATAACGAGTTTATTTTTTTTTCGATATTCAACCTAGAACATATACAGTGAGTCACTTAAGTATTTTGCCTATTGGTTTTCATGCAGAAATTTGATTTTGTTGGTTTATAAAATAACAACAATGGGAAAAATAGAAAAAAAATGTTGCTCGTCTGCTAAAGGCATATTTTCACAACAAGTTAACCCAACTACGGATCATATACGACGATCCGTTAGCTAGCTAGTGAGGCACAATCATTTTCTGTCGAAAATTTCGATCTCACAAAAGTATTTTGCATCGCAACAAAGTACACGTGGTTTCCATATTTCCTATGAAATTTGCCTCAATTGCGAGGAAATTATGCATGCTGTACTTGCTGCGAAGGCAATAAGTTAATGTTGTGTACAATTTCGATGAGATCCTGCTGATTATGTAACCCAAAATGGCAAAACGCAAAGAATTAAATTATGAAGAAAGAAAAATCCTTTTGTATCTGTATTATCAGGGTAAACTTATCCAATATGTTTCTGAAATGTTTGATCGAAGTCGCCAAACAATAGAAAACACAATTACATGATCGAAATAACATGGTATCATAGAGAATATAGCCTGTTCTGACCGCCCTTAAATGCTGACAACACGAATTGATTGGGAAATCCTTAAGGAAAACCGGGAAAACCCACATTTGTCAGCACCAAATATTAACGACAAATAGTTGACACTCATGCCTACATTTTTGGCCCTGGGAACCCTAAGGACTGTTTCATCAGCATTTAAGGGCGGTCAGAACAGGCTATATTCTCTATGATACCATGTTATTTCGATCATGTAATTGTGTTTTCTATTGTTTGGCGACTTCGATCAAACATTTCAGAAACATATTGGATAAGTTTACCCTGATAATACAGATACAAAAGGATTTTTCTTTCTTCATAATTTAATTCTTTGCGTTTTGCCATTTTGGGTTACATAATCAGCAGGATCTCATCGAAATTGTACACAACATTAACTTATTGCCTTAGCAGCAAGTACAGCATGCATAATTTCCTCGCAATTGAGGCAAATTTCATAGGAAATATGGAAACCACGTGTACTTTGTTGCGATGCAAAATACTTTCGTGAGATCGAAATTTTCGACAGAAAATGATTGTGCCTCACTAGCTAGCTAACGGATCGTCGTATATGATCCGTAGTTGGGTTAACTTGTTGTGAAAATATGCCTTTAGCAGACGAGCAACATTTTTTTTATATTTTTCCCATCATCATGTATTTAGATCTAAACTTCACATTAATTCTCGACATAACGTTAGTTGTAACATAACGTTAGCTCTAAATTTCATTTCGCTAAAGGGAGCGATAAGATGTTATACGACAGAACGATATTTAAGATGTTTCACATAAAAAATATTTACATTTTTAATATTTCTGGGAATCTGCCTAGATATTATAATGCTAAAAAGATGAGTGCTCCAAAACAGAAAACAAAAAACACGTAGCGAAGCAAACGAGAAAAGCTAGTTTATATATTGGGTATTCGAAAAAGTTCGATTACAAGTGGTCGGTAGATGGTTCTAAAATCTAATATCCCTGGTAATATCAATTGCATCTGGCAATACTATATATATAATACTAAAAGGTGACATTTGGATCTTCATTTTGTTAGAAGACATTGTTAAAATCGCATTATTCTGTGAAAAGTTATCTACGTTTAAATATGAGTGAAAATTCGTAAAATTATCGTCAATTGGCCGCCTAGATCGTGTGATATCACACCTTTAGACATTTTTCTGCCAGCTACAATCCAGGACTTGGAAGTCAACATCACTCGAGTAATTGGGCAGATACCAGTTGCAATGCTGGAAAGAGTGATCCAAAATTGGACATCTCGAACGAAATTATTTTCAAAAAGTAAGTGTATTATTTACAATTAAAAAAAAAAAAACTTCTAAATGAATCACCCTATATTTTTTCACAGTCAAAGACATTATTCAGTACTTTTCACTTATAACGTACCCGGTTATAATGAATTTCCGGTTATAACGAACCATTTTCAAAAGTTCGACCTTTATTTCTAATAAACCATGCAAATTTTTTCGCTTATTACGAATTGGCTTAAAGTGAACTTTTGGTTATAACGAACAACTTTGCATAAGAAACTTGTTTATTTTTCGGTTATAACGAACCACAAAGTAGCTCTATAATCAAAAAATTATATTTTTTCGATGGCAACACT
Source organism: Stegana nigrithorax (assembly GCA_037044495.1). NCBI lineage: Eukaryota > Metazoa > Arthropoda > Insecta > Diptera > Drosophilidae > Stegana > Stegana nigrithorax. Next base: position 9,554 of record JBAMBQ010005319.1, on the reverse strand, counting down.
CTAAGGCACTAATATTATTTTCCGCATTTTCTCGATTCCGGGAATTTCCTTAAGTTTAATGTTTATGTGAAGACGATGTGCATATTGCAGCTAAAAATTGCAAAGTTTGAAGATGGACGGAAAGCAAAGAAAGTGTTTATGTTTAAAAGAGAAACATGAAATAATAAAACGCATACAAGGTATAAAACACAACAAATTATGCCAAGAAATGGATTTAGTATGTCAAAAACTTCTTGTCCACTTAGATCAAGTGGAAGTGAATGTAAATGAAGCTAATATTGATACTAAGCAAACTAAAATAACTTGTTTTTTTAAAAACTATTTTTTATGCTAAAATATCCCAAATTTTTTTTAATAAATAAGCAATGGAGATATGCATGCATGTGCATATGCATAAGTTGTTTTGTTCGAGACTTCGATTGTAACAAACCATTTTTCCCGGTCCCTTGAAGTTCGTTATAAGCGAAAATTACTTTATAGTCGACATATTTCCGTTACAATGATTAATTCCACTGAAAAAATTAGGAAAACATGCAATTTAGATTAAAGAATTGCAATTAATTCGGATTATAAAATAGCCAATGCACGAAAATAACCCTATATTACTATATTTTCGGATCAGCGAAGAGCCGTATCGAGTTTCGACTGTATGTAAAGAAACCCGGGGCGTGCCATACCGCCCATAGTGATGCAAATTTATGAAATTTGGTACATTAGAAGTTACTTTTTTTTTATATTTATAGGAATACTAGTAATCCCGGCGCGCTTCGCTTCGCGTTTTTTTTCTGTCCAGCTTGTGCCACCATCTTCGTTTGTCGAGGTCTCGGCAAGCATTTTTACCTCTTTTTTTTAAAAGAAGACGCTGATAATAATTAAGAAATAGCGAGCTACATATATTTATTAACAATTAGCCGCGCCAGCGCATATAACCATCGGACATGTTGGACCTTCGGGCCATCGGGCCATGAGAAAAAAAGAGAGCACATGCTTTTTCTTTGTCCAATTAGTAATTCCTTCAAATATCCTAATTAGAATCTGGTAAATCGATAATGCGATGGTAGCGCAGTCTGCCGGATCCAATGTGAAACATTCCAAAATCAACAACTTCTTATAAATAAAAAATTAATTAAAAAAACATTATCCAGTGGACCAAATTGTGAATCTAAACCATCCTCGAATCTCCCTGAATACACACAAAAAATTTCATCATAATCGGTCCAGTCGTTTAAGAGGAGTTTAACGACATACACACGGACAGTAGAAATATATATATAAAGATGCTTTGATATTACAATACAAAAAAAAAAGATGAGTGCTGCAAAACAGAAAACAAAAAATGTGTAGCGAAGCAAGCGCGTAAAGCTAGCAATAAATAAAACTGTTTCTTTGTGTCTGCCTCTTATGGGTCGCTATATCGATAATCCGATTGCGATGAAACTTTGGCGAGTTGTTCTGTGCAAATACAAAATCTAATTTCGTTATATCTCTTGAAGTATTTAATGCAGATTGATGGAATATAAACAAATACGTAATGAGATCCTTATACTAAAGGTAGGCGGTGCCAAAACAAAAACCCCATTTATAAGATAATATAAAAAATCATCATATTTCCGAAACTATTTGTTGAAGAATGATAAAATGTGGTATACATGTATGTAAAAGTCACCGGAAGAAATATAATCTATTATAAAAATGGAGGTTACAACCCCCAATATTAATATAAGAGAAAGAATTGCTAAGCACATCGGGAGAACTGGAACAAAATTTAGCAATTATTTTTGCCAGGGAAGGTTTCTATTATAGTGCTAAGAAGCTAGGTGTTTTAAAACTGAAAACAAAAACTCAGTGAGTATGGCTAGTATTTAATAAAATGAAAAAATACAATAAAAAAAAAAAAAAAAAACTGGTGAAATCAAAACGAAGATATTGAATAGCATAGTACCGCCCATCCAGTCGGTGCCGACTACCACTGTACGTTAGCTGGCTAAATGACTATGGTAGGTGCAGTTGTCGGGCAGACAGATGTTGAAACATGTCGGATTGCGAAATAACACGAAAGCTATGGGAAATGAGATACAGAAGTATAAAAAAAAAAGCCAAAATAGAAACACTCAAAATATCAATTTGTGACCAGCACAAAAGAAAAAAGAAAGATAAAAGAGGAACATGAGTTAGTATCAAAACAACACTAAAAATTAAAGCAATGCAGCTTAAGCCGTGGAGAAAATGTAGCGCTAGAAGTTGCTACGGAATTTTCCACAATATTCTACGATTTCATCACTACTTCACTCCACTTGTATTCGTGTCAACGACGCTGACACACACACACAACATCGCCGCCCACACATACATTGTAAAACACATACGCTCAATGCAACAGTCCGTCTTAACCGCAGGCTCCTTGACTACTTTACCCCCGAAACACGTCTATTAGTTCAACAAGACGTGAAGAAAATGGAGAAAAAATAAAACATATTGAACGCAGCGACAGAGGACGAAAAGCATGAAGCACAGCTGCATTTTTCCCCTGCTAGATTAGATCTTAAAGTATTTCCTTTACGAAAACAAAATATTTATACTCACTAGAAGTTTAAGCATTCAAATGCATTCCTTCTATACTTTCTACATTGTGGCTGGATTTTCTTGTATACGAAAAAGAGAAAGAAATAACATTCTCCCTAGCTTTTCTACTTTAATAATTATTGCTACGCATGTTATGTTACCAACCATATTGTATTATTTTTCTTTCGCTTTTGCTTGCGCTCTTCTTCTTCGTTGTCAATATTGAGTTGAAATGTTTTTCCGACGGCAATCGAAACAACTTCGCACTGCCGAATTTGACGATTATTTTGTTAAGCGCACAAGAGCAAGTAAGCAAACGAACTTATAAAAAATATTGGAGCGCGCGAGAAATCGCTAATAACGAAGAGGGATGCGGGCAGAAGAGCAAGAGCGCAATAACTGACGAATGAGAGTTACACGACATGGCACTCACAAACACACGCATATTTCTTATTACGGTAATGAAATTAAACGGCGACATTGAAGAAACCGATACACGACGACGGCAAACTTAACGGCGTTTAAAGATCTCCCTCACTACTCGATTGTGGCTACGCTGCCACGAACAATTAAAAAAAAAACAACAAATTACGTGGATAACTTGCCCGTGATCGGCCGTTTTTTAAGTTGGATCATCACCTAAGGTGATAGGATACCACTGCATCAAAATTAACACAAAAGAGAGCGAAATCAATCAAATAAGTGATAACGAGAGGTATTATACAAATTTTTAAGAAGGGGAACAGCAGTCAAAAACACCAGCATTAAATCGTATTGTCGGTTGTTTATTGACCAAATTGCAACAGCCCCTACGTTGAAATTTTTCATTCTTTTCACAATCTTTCATTTTGTTTTCTCTTGCAGTTTTGCACAAATTACGCACTTTAGTTACCACTTGATTGAGCACTAGCTGATTTAGATTATTATTTCATTTCTAAAAATATTAGGCAAATATATAACCAAAGTCAAAAATCACATAGCCATGTTGATGACTGCCACGTTCAAGCAACAATGAATCGAATAAATTCCACGGCGCCCCACTTTACTCGCTCGAACAGCCGATGTTGAAGATGACGAAGACAGACAGTAACAGACAAAAGAACGAAATGCCAGCAAGGGGATGTTGAATAGCGAGAGTGAATGAGTGTGTAAACAAGTGCCTTAAAACTAAACAATTAAAAGTCAATTCGCGTTTGCAAGAGAAAACAGGCTATATGACACTGACGACAATGTAAGAGCGAGTACTCTATATATAATCAAATAAAAACTGGCGCTGCCAACTCTTTAACAATAAGAATCACATAAAATTAGCATATTTTGAATAATTCGTCAATTTTAGTACTACTTCTAAATAAGCAAATTGTAATTTACACGTTCATAGTTTGTTGTAAGTAAATTAAATCTTACTTCTAGAATATCAGAGTTCTTGGTTTGCACATTTCTTATAATAAACAAGGAGAAACTCCCACAGTACGCTCAAAACGTAATTAGACTGACTGATTCCGGTGATTGTTCAGTATTAATTTTGCAACTGCAATCCTCAAATAAGAAGCAAAAATTCAAGTCTCAACTTTTGATTTATTACAAATAATTTACTTTCACTAGAAATTTTGATATTTTACTACAATTCACTGTATTTATAAAAAAACCAAATAAAAACAAAGCAGGCCAAAGAGAACCATAAACATATGTTTTTCTAAATAGACAACTCTTGAAAAAACAAGACAGCAATATGACAAACACCACCGCGTTTTCAATTGTAGCGAAATATGTAGAATGAGAAAACATAAATTAACGCGTCACAAGTAAATTTCACACAAAAAATATTTTAAAGCTCAATTGATCACATCAATCTTCTCTCACGCTCATTATTATCAATAAGGATTTAATCTTAATAAGTTCCAAGACGAGACCTTAAAATTATTGTAACAAAATGTACCCTAAGAACTTCGGCGGCGACACGGTCGGTAAGCGTCGTGGCGGTCGAAAAATCGACTTGAACATGACCAGTATTTTTTTTGTTTTCCATATTATATTACTATAAACAAGTTGAAACTGTGACTTACCTTGATAGGCGTCGTCATTTTCATCTTCAGATGCCATATTACCAATTAAACACAACTTTCAAATTAATTGACACTAAAAACCGCCGTTTTCACTATTAAAAAATTGAGCACGCCACAAATAAACGTCAGAATATGAAATGCTGCGTTAAAGCAAAGCCGCTTGCAAAAGCAAATATGGCGGAGAGTAAGTAGCGAATGAGTACGTAAAACAAAACTTTCTTCTTCTTTTCACCAGCAATTTCAACACCACTGTTTTTTACACCACATACATGCACAGTTCACATTTACACTGCCAGAGTGGCCAACACTTGAAAATTTACACGGCCGCTCACGCACCTTCACTTGTCTACAAATTGTTTTCGTTTTGACTTTAAATGTTACGATAATGGCAACTCTGCTAAAAACGAGGCACTGCCACTTGATAGCCTGGAATGCGTCCAAAATGTCACAAGTTTTGCCGTGGGATTTTAAGATTTTGTCCACGCACTTTTCGGCTGCAGGCCGCAATTTTCGCCCGGTTTATGCCGTCTAACGCGGTACAAATTGTGAAGCTACCATGAGTAAAGGGCTCTGCTCAAAAATAATTTTCACAATTTTTAAAAAAATCACAAAAATGCATTATAGATATCGGTCTATCTCCTGAAAAACCCCACTTGCGTCAAGAAGTCACAATCAGAGAACTCACAGAAGAAGAGTGAGTGAGAGAAAAAGCAAAAATACTCTATCATAGAGTTGTCATAATGAATATTTTTTTACTGTGAGATCACAGTGATGGTTTCAATGATTTTTGGAATTAAATTCGCCGCAGTGGCGTTGTAATGCGTTTCATGCTTGTTATTATATATTTTTTGTCTGTTAGGGGTGGCACAGCCGGTGGTGGTGTAACCAAAACTAACATAACAAACGCTAGTAGTCGCACCGTGCTAATGAATATTAACACATTGCAATGGGATCCACATTGCTTAAGTTCTTCGGTGAGCCAGCGCACTTATTGCCGGAGATATGCTCTAGTGCTGATGGAGCCCTTGGAGAGTTGGAGCTTCGCACAATTTCTCATGCAAAAGTCCAATGTAGGGGGGTCCGCTTTATTTTTTTCAAAGTTTTTGAGCTATATCTTATAAACGCTACGGTCCATGAAAAGATCCTCGTGTAACACTAACTAACGTCTTTACTAGGAAACCTAATGTATACATAAAGAATAAAGTTAGTATAAAAATGTATGATATTAATTGGCGTCATAAACATTTAGGGGGGAACCCTTGCCCCACCCTGTATACGCACTTGCAACTGCGGAAGCTTAGGAGGACAAAACCGATCCGTTGAATAAATATTGGGGAGTATGCGAATATCATTTTCACAACGAAGAAATGATGGACAAAGGCCAACAACGAGAGAAAGTGCAACGGAATAATTATTTTTGTTAGGAGTAAAAAAAATGATACTGAACGAATCGGTGTCGTCAATTCCGATCAGTAGTCGTTTTGATGAAAAAATGGATAAAAGTCCAAACAACGAACATCAATTGGATATTGAAATTGAAATGGTTGCCTTAAAAGACGCTAACAGCAACGTTAATTAAGTTTAATAAATATTATATTTATATTTTAAATAATTAGTAAATCGCAATTATCCACACAAGAAACGCAATTTCGCTTATAGAGTTGTAAGCTGAAAGCGGTTTTGGTTTTCAAGTATATTTGCCTTTGCTGCTGCTGTTATGTTCTCACAACTCTGCTTCACATATGTTTGCAACACTGTTATTTTACAGATTCACGCTGTGCATTTCCCTAGCTCACCAAATTCAGATTCTCGTCAATGAGAATTTCTGAATGTTAATTTACAGATTCACACTGTTAGTTAATGTTTCATTAACTTGCCCACACATATAAGTGTAATGAACATCAATATTTCAACAAAAACAACGATGTTAAACTTGTAATAAATGCATTTTTAATTAATTAATAATTATTGGCGAATCATTGGTGAGATACTCAGTGGGGGAGTAAAGAAGAACCAGAAAAACTGAGTATTTCCTGGCTGTGCTGTTGTGCATTGTTGATTTCGTTATAATTCCTTCACTTAGGCTTTAAATGTATAAACAAGAACAACGAACATTTTTATGTGTTTTTAATAAATCTTTTCATATTTATTAACTGTAACAAATGTCTGGTGATTCACTTACAGTACAATTTCTTAAGAGTTCATAAAACGTTTTACAGATACTTATCTAAAGAAGTTCTTTTTAGGAATTTTTTTGTCATCTAGCGGCTTCTGCTCTGTCTTAGAGACTAAGTCAATTTCGCATTATTGGATTCTATAGATCAGAGTAACATACTCATGTGGACCTCGTCTTAAAGCGCAGAATTTTCCTAAGGGTAAATACCTATATCTGATACGAGTATATATACGAGTAATAATATGTTATAAATTCTTTAAACCGTAACTGTAGATTTTGGCTATTGTTGTGACGTGACGCCAAAGGCTGAATATTAGTAAAAATATTTAAAAAATATTAGCAAAAACAAAAACCAACCTCTTAGTTCGGTTCCACGTTCTCTTTGGTACCTAAAAAATTGAGTACGTCTCGCAAAAGAAGACATTAATACTCATTATTTTTAAATCAGCTTCAACCTTTTGTCTCAATTTATTTATTCGTTTGTCTTTTTTTTGAGTACATTTGTCTTTTATTTAATTTTTTTTTTTATAATCTCTTGCACTTATTTGCATAATATATGTTCGTTTTTATTCTTTTATTTCCTTTTTTTACGAATGTATTGTTTGTTTTCAAAAATCATTTGCCAAATAATTATTACTTAAAAATTGAAACAGAAGATATTTTTTCAAAGTGGCTTTTTTTCGTTTTTAATTCAATTTATTCAATTGGAATAGTTTTTTGGGGCTTTCGCTTAGGAGTTTGCATGTTTATGGATTTTTTATTTTCGATTACTGAATTTCAAAATTACTTAATAGAGTGTATTTGAAAAAGTTTCAATATTCAAAAAAGTTTACTTAAATCAAAGCTTAGTTTAATTGTGTTTCAGACCGCTTCCGATTCGGTTTCTAGTTTTGTTCCATTTTGTAAATGAGAGATCCCTCGAAAACCCGCACAAATTGCACCGAATCACATTTGTTCAAAGATCCTTGACGGTTTTTAGTTTTGTTTTTTGTTATTACTTATAGGTCTGAGTTGGTTTTGAATTAATTTATTTCTTTTTTTACTTCAGTTGAGATATTTTTTGTTCATGGTTTCTCGTATTTTGGTTTTGTTTTATGTTGTTTTTGTAAAAGCATTTTAGCAAAATTTTTAAATATAATTATTTATATTTAATTTAATCGTTATTAGCTTTGTTTCAATGATTACTGCAGAACTCAAATTGCAAAATTGAATGTGGAACTGTAAGTTACATAAACCTTTAGTTTCCAGTCCAATTCAAATATAAACTTCGGAATCACCTTATGGGGCTCAAGTGTGGCATTTTATCCTCAGCAGGAAAATCATTGGAAGATGGCACTAGGGACTTATCAGTGCCATTAGCGCCTACAACAGGTAGTGAAGAAAAATTTGTAACGCTTGCTGTATGCAAAATCTATTACTTACAGGCTGTTTTATCAAAACAACGGCCCGTTACGAAAATTCTAAAAGAAGAGTATCCGCCATTTTTAGTTAATTAGCGATGATCAGAAGTGACGCCGATCCCGCGTGGAGACCTATACCGTAGAAGTAACCGTTACCCGGCGACTTAGCGAGACACCAGCTGCTACAGCTATAGCGGACCAGATCTTGGTGCACGGCAACGAGGCATTGGGCAAGCAGAAGCCTTCTGATTCTTTTGCCCCGGTCATGAGATACCGAGGGTAGGAAGCGCAAGCCCTGCAGCAGGGCGTTCGACGTCCACAACTTGGAAACTGTCCCAAGTAGGGAACCGCTTGTCACCAGGCATTTGGATATCGTTCCAAGCACCAGGCCTTTGGGATTTAATCCAGCATCACATCGCCCGCCAGCATATGTATGGGAGCTGTCCAAGCAACTAGTGGCATATTGTTTGGAATTTTACAGTTTTTTTGGCATGAAACTGCCCGACAGCATAAAAACAAAAAGGGTTGTGACGTCACGAGAATTTTAGAAAAAAACCCAACGCGAAAAATAATAAAATTTTTTTTTTAAAGAAAGAGAAATGCAGAATGAAAAAAGCAGGCATATAATAGCAATTTTTTTTGTCAGATAAGTGCATTTTATAAGCGAGTCGTTCGGCGAACAGCTGATTATTTTTTTTGCGTGTAAAAAGCGAAGTACAAGTCGGAGAGGACTTTTCGTTGGCACTAAAAGTGTTTCGACATATAGAAACGTTTTTATTAGGGCTAATTATCAATTAGAATGTACTTTTTTTTTTGATTTTTTTTCGGTTGGTCAAAAATTTTATTAGTGAAAAAAAAAACTACACGTTAATGCCTAAAGACTGTGAATGGCCGGTGCAAGAAAATTTTTGTTTGTAGAGTAATTTGTTCAAACTAATTTGTATTATTTAAGTGAGACTTTTTTAGCGAGGTGTAAGTCCAAAAAAAAGGTAACAGAAATCAAAGCTTAGATGCTTCAGAGACGAATTGGGGAGACGTACAAAACAATGCGCATTGTCTTGTGCGTGGTCGTCTGCAGCGTAGAGAATGATTGCTTACGCATGAGTAAAAGAGAGACATCAATTTTATATGAATGTTGTTGTTGTTGAGCACTAATTATTATTTAGGGCTGTACAATCCCGTTGACATTATCTATTATATGCAGCCTTGGATGATTGCATCACTGAAGGTTTTCAATGTAAGAATAAGTCACATATACGAGAGGTGCCTTTTATATTTCGGGATTGGGCAACCCTAGTGTTGCAATCTGACAACTGCCAGCTCTATCGTAAAGTTTGAAATTTTTAAGGT
>JBAMBQ010005310.1:0-69684 GCA_037044495.1 Stegana nigrithorax | reverse complement strand
GCACATTTTCTTCAATTTGAGGGACAGCTGTTTTCTCTTTGCTGTTATGTGTGTTTTCCACGTTAGGCGTCTGTCCAGATGTAAACCTAAGTATTTTATGCTATCGTATGATGGTAGTGTGGTCTCGTTTAGTGTGACTGTGGGACAGTCGCCTCGTCGAAGTGAGAATGTAGCAAATTTTGACTTTTCTGGGTTAACTCCGATATTCCACTTTTTGAGCCAAGACTCCAGACTGCTTAGTTCAGCCTGCAATATGGCAGATGCCTCTGCTGCGGTTGCAGCTGATGCTAGTATGGCTGTGTCGTCCGCGTATGTTGCTATCAGGGTGTTGTTGTTGCTGGATATAGGCATGTCTGAGGTGTATATTGTGTACAAGACAGGACCTAGGACACTGCCTTGCGGGACTCCTGCTTTGATGCTTCTAATACGAGACTGCTCGTTTCCTATTTTCACATAGAAGTGGCGATCGCTTAAAAAACTCTTTATCATTAAAAAGTACGGAGCGGGAAGCAGCTTTTTGATTTTGAAGAGTAGCCCTTCATGCCAGACACGGTCGAATGCCTGTTTTATGTCAAGAAAGGCTCCAGCACAGTACTGTTTATTTTCGAATGCATTGAGGATAACTTCTACAATTCTGTGACATTGTTCGGGTGTCCCGTGACTTTTACGAAAGCCAAATTGGTGTGAGGGGATGACTCCACCTTTGTCCAGCAGTGGTAACATTCTGCGGAGAAATATTCTTTCGAAGATTTTCGAGAAGGTTACCAGGAGGCTGATGGGTCGGTATGAGGCTGTAACATTTTCGGGTTTCCCGGGCTTGAGCAGTAGAATGACCTCCGCACATTTCCATTGTGAGGGGAAATGTTGGAGTCTTAACATGCTGTTGAATATGAGTGTTATGAAAAGTATACCTTTGAAGGGAAGCGCTTTTAAGACTTTTGCGTCTAGTCTGTCGTACCCTGGCGATTTGGTGCTTTTTAGGTTGGTTATCTCCGCTTGTACTTCCGGTGGAGTGATGTGATTGATTGGAAGATCCATCTGGCAGGCAGCGTCCAGAAATTCTAGAGCTTCTTGAGTGTCGGATTCTGAGGCGAATGATAAAGGTTGGAAAGTGTTTTCTAGATGGTCTGCAAAAGCTTCTGTCTGACTGCTGTCGGTTCTACACCATCTGCCTTGACTATCCTTCACTGGAAGTTTTCTGCGGGTGGGGCGCTTAAGATATTTTGTCGCTTTCCATAAGTTGTAGTCGCCATCTAGATTGGGATCAATGGCAGCGAGGAAATTACCAGTGTCTTCGTTTTTTTTCTCTAACAGTTTGCGTGTTAAATCTTTTTTGGCTCTGTTCAGCTCAGTTTTGTCCAAAGGATTTCGGCTTAGCTTGTATCTTCTTCTTAGTGCTCTCTTATGTTGTATAAGGGCGGCGATTTCAGCTGTAAGAGGTACGCTACAGGCGGCAGAGCTGTTTGATGAGGAAATTTGTGGCGTAGCAATATATGCAGCTTCGTGAATTCGGCGAGTTAAAAGTTCAGCTGTGTCGTCAATATCTTGCACATTGCTAATTTCCATGTTTAAGTTTAGTGCGTTGTTTATTAGCCTTTGGAATTGCGGAACGTTTGTATTTTTATTGAACAGATGACAGCTCTTTTGCACTGTCTCCGTTAGCATGTTTACTTCGACGATAAGTGCCGAGTGGTCCGAGCTAAGATCGTCACTGTCATATATATTGAGTAGCCTTGACGGGAGGCCAAAGAAAACTGCGAAGTCAATCAGATCTGGTATTTTTTGAGGGTCTGATGGCCAGTATGTTGGCCTGCCTGACGATAGGGTGTTGTAATTTTTGTCTAGGATGCATCTATATAGGGCTCTGCCCTTGGGATTTGTTAGCCTCGATCCCCACCAGGGATGCTTGGCGTTGAAGTCGCCACCAACTAGGAACTTGGAGCCTTGACTTTGAAAAAACTCAGAAAAGTCTTCGTGTGACAAAGCGTACCGTGGAGGAAGGTATATTGCGGTGATAGTGATGTTTTCGTTGTTTAGCTTGGTCAAGATCGAAGCAGCTTGAATTGAAGGTGTTATAATAGGTTCAAGGATGTCATATTTGATTTTAGATTTTATTAGAATAGCTGCGCCAGCCCGGGCTCTGCCACTAGGATGGTTCGCTGTTATTAAATCGTAGCCCGAAATTTTAAAGTAAGAACGGTGGTTAAAATGTGTTTCGGAGACCATGAGGATGTCTATGTGATGAGTGGATAGAAAGTTTTCTACTTCTAGTTTATGATTACTGAGGCCGTTGGCGTTCCAAATGGCCAAACGCGTGCCTAGTTGCATAGTTTGTCCATTAGCTTGCCCATCATTGTGATGAGTGTTTGGATAAGTGATTCGAGACGCTCTATGGGAAGTTTCTCGTTTGTGGCATTGTGTGCGTTGGGTGGAGTATTTTCATTGTTCCTGGTCATGTCCGCGTAGGAGGCGCTGTGACTTGCATTGCCATAGTGATTACTATGGGTGTTGGTGTTATTGTAGAAGTTGTGGGTTGATGGCCTGGAGGCGTAGTTCGGAGCTTGCGGAATGATTCTGGGCTTGCTACCGGTTTTCTTTTGAGCTAGCTCCTGGTATATACGACACCCTTTGTAATTTGCCGTGTGATTTTGTAAACAGTGCACGCACTTGGCAGGCGCAACGCGTGCTTTGGTGCAGTCGGCTGAGGGGTGGTCCATACCACATTTGACACATCTATAGGGATTCTTGCAGTATCGTTTAGTGTGGCCGAAGTTCTGACAACGATGACATTGGACGATATCGTCAAACCTTCTTGGTGGCTCGATTTTTACAATTCCTCCGTATAGTGTTTTTATTTCAAAGACTTGTTTGTTGTTCGCCTTAGGCTCAAGGTCAGCGAAGAAAATACTCATTGGCAGCCTTTCTCCTTGTTTGCTGCGCGCATTTGTGATATTTCTAACGGTATGCCCATGAGTTAGCAATTCGCTGATTATAATGGCTGGTTTTGTTGAGAAATGTATTCCTTTGATGACTATCTTATATGGCTTGTCTTCCTTCAATTGGTAGGTGTGGTATCTGCGGTTTTTAGAATCAAGATAGGCCACAACCTTGCGATAGGACTCGACGTCTTGGCACATTAAGCGAATTTGCCCGTCGTTGCCCGCCTTATACTTGAAATTGTCTTTGCTGATGATATTGGAAAGGCAAGTTAGCATTTGCGTTATATTCCCTACAGCCGGGATAAAGATTGGTGGCGGCTTCGAAGGCGCTTTTGTTGTCGGTACAGGAGTCGGTTCAGCCACGGAGTTCATGTGATCGTCTGAAATATCTGAGTCGTCATCGCTTAGTAAAGAGAAACGGTTTCCGCTTTCATTGTTTTTAATGGTTGAGGTGGAGGGGGTCTCGCTTTCGGTGAGGCCGCGTAATACTTTGTTTTTGCTTGTTTTCGGTGAGTCCGCTTTGCGTTTGATTGATTTAGGCAGCTGCCACTCATCATCGTCTGCGCCCGCAGCGCACCCCTCGTCCATTGGTGCGTGTATTGTTGAAGTGTTGTTATAACTGTTTAATCACGCGATTTGAATTTTTGGATAATTGACTAACGGCACGTTGCGTGTCGTTGTTTTTGTTAGTGATTTTTATTCACTAAAGGCGAATTGAAAAATAAGAAAAGAACTATTTCACAGTGAGAAAGCAACCACACAGTTTGACGATTAAATCAAGACTCAATTAGTAAATACGACCGTAATAAGTTAATTAGTTCGACTATTATCACTGCTTATTCATTTCGTAATACAACAACAACAGAAATTGCAGTAAAATGTTGTAATTATACTCACAAAAAAAAGTGCTTATGCACGTTGCTTACACAGTGAACATTGATTACGCTCTTTAGCTTGTGCTCAGAGATATCAGTGTTGCCATGACCAAACAAAATTTTGAATAATTTGAAACATAGAAAGCGGTCTGTGGCGCGGCAAAGTCTGCCAGGGTTTACTAGCATATAACAAGTGGGCTGAAAAATCCCAGGCCTATAAAAGACGGCGTGATTTTTTTGCTTAAAATTGGCATTATTCATAAACGTAATCTCACAATTACTCCAACGCCGCTCAAACATTTCAATACCACTTTTGTAGAAGCATTTATCTTTTGCCTCAAAATAGGCCTCAATTTCAGCGATAACCTTTTCATTCGAGCAAAATTTCTTATCGGTGAATATTTTTTGAGGTCTGCGAACAGCCAGTAGCCGCTAGGAGCCAAATCTGGTGAATACGGTGGATGTGGGAGCAGTTCGAAGTTCAATTCATGTAGTTTTGCCATTGGTTTGATTGACTTGTGACACGTCAACAGTGAGCAAATGTGAAACCCACTTTGAACAGAGCTTTCTCATAGTCTTTTTTCAAAGTTTGTTATCTATAGCAAAATAATTATTAGTACTTTTATACCATGTCTTCAGATAGCGGTTCAGGTATGATCAGGTAATCCTATTAATGTTAATTTTAGACATTATACATCGAAGAAGTATAAGCGATGTTTCCAAGAAATGGGAGCGAATAAGGCTAAGCCGTGTTTTAAATGCTGAAACACCTGGAACAGATGGTCGTGGCAAGAAGGCTGGTTCATCTAGAAAAACAGATGAAGAACAGGTTATAGTTGTACGAGAACATATTTTGAGTTTTCCAGCATGTGAGAGCCATTACACGAGATCTCATCAAATTCAGGTCGAAAATATCTAAGTCAGGACTTACATATTAGAAAAATGTATGAGCTGTATATGAAAAAATGTGATGAAAAAAAATACATCAAGTGTGAAAGAGTGGACTTAAAGGAAAATATTTAATACGGAGTTAAAATTAAATTTTCATACTCGAAAAGACACGTGCCGAAAGTGTGACTTGCTGAAACTAAAAATTTAACCATCCAGTAATGAAGACGAGAAGTTGCATCTTATGGAAATTCATGATTCACATCTTAAAAGTGCCGAACAGGCTAGGAAAAATTTAACAGATGACATACAAAAAGCAAAAGATAACCCGAGTGAATATTATGGATTCTCATTTAATCTACAGAAGGCACTTTCTTATCAAAAAATTTCTATTTCGGTTATTATACATATATAAAATTTAGGTTTTCATAATTTCCACAATCAAAATGCTAAAATGTATGCATGGGATGGAATAATCGCCTCAAGAGGTTCACAGGAAATTGCGTCCTACATCTTAAAACACATTCTGGACATTACTACTCAAAATCATGTATTAGCTTACGGTGATGCTTGATCAGGACAAAATCGTAACATTAACATAGCTTTAATATAGTTGAAAATTGTTCAGTCATCTGATAATAATGTTGAAACAGTTGATCATAAATTTATGGTATCCGGCCAATCCTTTTTGCCAAATGATCACGATTTTGGTTTGATAGAAACTAAAATTAAAAAATCGAGTTATTTATACATCCCTGAATATTATTATAATTTGATAGAATTATGTAAAAAGAGAAACCCATTTTTGGTAGATCGAATAGCTCAGAAAGATTTCATTTCGACGAAACAACTGGGAGAATGAACGACTAATAGAAAGAGAATCACCGATGGAGATGCTGTGTCTTGGCTAAAAATACAATGGATCAGATTTCTAAAAAATGCTCCAATGTTTTATAAAACTTCTTTGGATGACAATTCCGAATTCAAAGTGTTAGACCTTTCACCTAAAAGAGGAAGGCCAAGAATATACGAAAATATTGATTTGCTTCCAATTTACACAACCATTAGACCAATAAAAAATGAAAAGAAAAACGAAAAGATAAAAAGAAAAAAATACTTTATTTCCCTAAATACTTAAAAATAAATTACTTAGTATAAAATATATGCATTTTTACAGTATGGTTTATACAATTAATTTGATGGGAAAATGAGAATAAATATTCTTTATGATTTACGCTTTGTTAGCCTGCGTCTCTGAATGGGAGGTCTAGCGTGTGGTATCGCATTAGTCTTCTTTTAGTATTACTGTTATCTAGTAGGTTTATTGCCAGGTTGTTTGGGTGGTCGGATAGTCTCATGTTTGATTAAAATGTTAATTTTTAATACAATTTTTTTAATTTATCAAGTCAATCAGTTAATTTTGAAAATGGTATTAATGATTAAATTTAAGTTATTTAGTATTATCATTCAGCAAATAGAATTATGTACATTAGTACTTTATTTAGAATTAAGATTTTAATTTTTACTTCAGTTCCTTGTAGTATTAAAGTTTTCCTAGTTTTAAGTTTACTTTTTAAACCTAGTACCAAAAATTTAAAGGGTATATTTAAGTTGTGCAAATGTATGTAACGGGCAGAAGGAGGCGTGGTAGACCCCACAAAGTATATGTATATATTCTTCATCAATATCGAAAGGCGAGTCGATCTAGCCATATCCGTCTGTCTGACCGTCTGTCCGTATGAACGCACGAATCTCGAAAACGATTAGACCTACAATCACCAAATTTGGCACGAAGACTCTTCTAATCCATATGCATAACGGGTTTATTATTTTTTTTTTTTTTCGATATTCAACCTATAACATAAGCTGTCATATCATCATGAACGATCAGCCGAAAAACCCACATTTCCTAACCACAACCCTTTTATTTTCTAAGATATCGTTTCCAAATTTTGGATTTAATCATTCTAGCTAATGTCCAATCACATATCTAAATATTATGCATATCGGTTTACTATATCATATAGCTGCCATAGGAACGAACGGCCAAAAAACAACATTTACTGAGAAAAACTTTTTTGTTTATAAGGATATCGTTACCAAATTGGATTTGATAAATTAAAGTATTATTATATTTAAATTAAAGTATTATTTATATATCTGAATATTATGAAAATCGGTTTACTATAACATATAGCTGCCATAGGAACAAACGGCCAATGGCTTTTACTAAAAAAAAAAATTTTTTATGAAAATTTGTGGATGTGTAGGGTTGGTTCTAACTTAAGTGATAGGATACTTTTTACTAAAAAATTAAATTAGTAAATACGACCGTAATAAGTTAATTAGTTCGACTATTATCACTGCTTATTCATTTCGTAATACAACAACAACAGAAATTGCAGTAAATTGTTGTAATTATACTCACAAAAAAAAGTGCTTATGCACGTTGCTTACACAGTGAACATTGATAACGCTCTTTAGCTTGTGCTCAGAGATATCAGTGTTGCCATGACCAAACAAAGTTTTGAATAATTTAAAACATAGAAAGCGGTCTGTGGCGCGGCAAAGTCTGCCAGGGTTTACTAGCATATAACAAGTGGGCTGAAAAATCCCAAGCCTATAAAAGACGGCGTGATTTTTTTGCTTAAAATTGGCATTATTCATAAACGTAATCTCACAATTACTCCAACGCCGCTCAAACATTTCAATACCACTTTTGTAGAAGCATTTATCTTTTGCCTCAAAATAAGCCTCAATTTCAGCGATAACCTCGTCATTCGAGCAAAATTTCTTATCGGTGAATATTTTTTGAGGTCTGCGAACAGCCAGTAGCCGCTAGGAGCCAAATCTGGTGAATACGGTGGATGTGGGAGCAGTTCGAAGTTCAATTCATGTAGTTTTGCCATTGGTTTGATTGACTTGTGACACGTCAACAGTGAGCAAATGCGAAACCCACTTTGAACAGAGCTTTCTCATAGTCAAATGCTCATGCAATATAAAGCCAACACGTTCTTTTGATACCTTTACAGTGTCAGCTAATTCACGCAACTTCACTTTTCGACCATACAAAATGATTTGAGGACATTTTTTTATGTTTTCTGGATCATCGGTGTCTCTATGATTACGTTTGAAGTCAGCAAACCAACGTTTTATTGTTGTTTCTGATGAAGCGGAGTCCTTATAACACTTTTCAAGCCATTTCTTTGCTTGAACGGTATTTTTTCCCATTAAGAAGCAGTGTAAAATTAAAACACGAAATTGTTTTTGATCAATTGTTTTGAAAATAACAAAAGTAGTGTCACTCTTAGCACAATAAAAATGAGTAGAAATTCGGAAAATTATCGTCATATTTTGCTTTACTGTTATAAATGCGTCGCAGGCTGCCGAAAAAATTTGTGAAATTTACGGAGACGATGCTGTAACTAAAAAAACAGCAGAGGAGTGCTTTGCTCGTTTTCGATCTGACAATTTTAAGGTTAAAGATGAAGCGAATTGTTCATTATGAGCTTCTACAACCTGGTTAATCCATTGGTTCTGATCTCTATTGTCAACAATTAACGAGATTGAAGCGGAATTGATCAACAAAAAAGGTGTAGTGTTCAATCATGACAACTCCAGACCACACACATCTTTCATAACCCGGCAGAGACTGAGAAAGCTTGGATGGGAACTTTTACTGCATCCACCATATAGCTCGGACCTTTCACCTTCAGATTATCATTACCCCTGCAGAACTCTCTAAATGGAGTAAATTTAAATTCAGTAGGGCCCTATAAAACGTACTTAGATCAGTTTTTCGCTCAGAAAACCCAACAGTTCTACATTGATGGAATAATGGCATTTCCCCAAAAATGGCAAAAGTTTATATATTAAAACGGTACATATTTTGTTTGACGAAGCTTGCTTCAAATATAAGAGAAAAGTGTTTAATATTTGTTTAGTTTTTGTCAAATTCGTAATCTTTTTCGAATACCCAATTTATATGTGTATGTAGATTCGAGAAAAGTATTATCACATATTTAACGGTTGTATATGTATTTCAGCTTGAATCTTTTAGACTAACGGAGATACTTGGAGCAACTTCAACTGCCAATTCGATGTTAATGCAATAGTTCGCAATTGTTTGCGTCAACTTCCCACTTACACAAACCTCAAATCGCTCTATTTATCTTAAAAGACAAATTCCAGCTGAAAGTTGTGTAGCATGTGTGTATATCCCACAACAGTTCGTTGCTATTGGAGCCGAAATACCACAACGCACGGTATAACAAAAATGAGGGCATCGTGGCTGCTGCTATTTCTGCTAATGGCAACAGTAACGCATAATGCACTTGGGTACTTGATAATAGTACACGAAAAAACACCAACCGGCACAATAATATTCAATACCTCCGTGTACAAACTTGGCTCGGAACGTCACTACAAAATCAATGCGCACAAATCAGCAAATTTTGTGCATCATCTAGTCACGGTCAGCCACAAGGATGGTCAGATTCAGTTGAAGAAGCCACTTAAATGTGACGGCATCTACTATCCCAACCTATTTACTTTCTATGTAGACTCGACATCAAATCGTTTACGTAGTATAGACTACTATAGTCTACCAGTGAGAATATTTGTATCAGGGCACAACTGCAATGAGGATCGACGCATTGAAGAGGAGATACATAGGCGCCAATATGAAGAAGAAGACACCGGTTACTCGAAGCGTCGACGGCGACGGAGCGCGTTTCAGACAGATTTCTTCGGCGGTCCGGATAAACGTTACTATGGTGAGTTCTTGACATCAGAAAAAGCAGTTATTATGTCAATGGATTTTAATCGATTGGATGAGTACAACCGCAACAACAGTCGAAGTAATTTTCGTGCGGGAGATCTAATTTCCGGCGATAGCTTCGATAATGAGATGCGCCACCGTTTACTTAGTAGGAAACGACGTTCAAACGATCCGCTACAGCTGGAGCCAGCGTTACATAGACGGGTCGCTGATGCAAAACAATGGATTTCGGAGACCTATGCGTCTTATGCTATTCACACGACGGACAAATGGAATGATATTTGCCTACGCAAATCGCAGTTTATTAACAATTTAAATGCGTTCTTACCCAAATCCATCTACCAGCATTGCAAGGTGAACTTTCTGGATGTGAACGATGAACGCTTTACTATTGAACACCAGAATAGGGATCTAGTGGCCAGTCGTAACGTTTGCATACATGAGTCTATTTGGAAGGTCAGCATTGCCTTTAATATACGCTGTAATCGGAATGACATTGTGGACTCTGACCATCGGTTAAAGATAGTATATCATCATCAAGAGTTCAATGATACCGACATTGCCAAACGTGTCCGTCGAGAGTTGCGTAACCAATCACCGTACTTTGAGCAGGCCTTATATGTGGCCTCGGTATTAGAGGAACAACCAGCCGGTGCAGCAGTAATAACAGTGCGCGCTCGAGATCCTGAAGACTCTCCCGTTGTGTACTCTATGGTCTCGTTGCTCGATTCACGCTCTCAATCGCTGGTTAAAGTTGACTCACGAACAGGCGTAGTCACGACTTCTGCTAGTTTGGATCGGGAGTTAATGGATGTACACTACTTTAGGGTAGTGGCCACAGATGATAGTTTTCCGCCACGCTCAGGCACTACTACACTGCAAGTAAATGTTCTTGACTGTAATGACCATAGTCCAACATTCGAGGCAGAAACTTTCGAAGCAAGCATTCGGGAGGGGGCTACAGTGGGCTCAACAGTTATTACTCTTCGCGCCACAGATCAAGACATAGGCAAAAATGCTGAAATTGAATACGGCATTGAAAGTGTATTGGGTAAGTTAAGAGTTTTTAAGATATTGATTCATATAATTTTATTTTGTATTCTCATTAATAACATTTATTGCAGATGGGGCCGGCTCACAGCAAGATCAAGAAGTTCCAATTTTTCGTATTGACTCTCGTTCGGGGGTCATTTCAACTCGTAACTCACTGGATCGTGAGACTTCGGACAGTTACAGTCTTGTGGTGACTGCCTCAGATATGGCGTCCGCTCAGAGTGAACGTAAAACGGCCACTGCTAGTGTTTTAGTAAAAGTTCTAGACGACAATGATAACTATCCGCAGTTTAGTGAACGCACCTACACTGTTCAAGTGCCAGAAGATCAGTGGGGTGACGATAATGTCGTCGCATGCATACGTGCGACCGACGCTGATCAAGGCAACAACGCAGCCATTCGATACGCGATCATTGGGGGCAATACACAGTCACAATTTTCAATTGATTCAATGAGTGGTGATGTCAGTCTGGTTAAACCGCTTGACTACGAAAGCGTGCGAAGCTATCGATTAGTAATCAGAGCACAGGACGGTGGCAGTCCCTCTCGAAGCAATACTACTCAACTATTGGTTAATGTGATTGACGCTAATGACAATGCACCTCGATTCTACACGTCACAATTCCAGGAATCCGTATTAGAGAATGTACCTATCGGTTACAACATAATTCGCGTACAGGCTTATGACTCAGATGAGGGTGCGAATGCGGAAATCGCATACAGCATATTGGAACGGGATGACAACTTTCCTCTGGCAGTAGATCCACGCACTGGTTGGGTGCAGACGATTAAACATTTAGATCGCGAAGAACAAAGCCGTTTTTCATTTCAAGTAATTGCTAAAGATGGCGGCATACCGCCAAAATCAGCTAGCTCTTCAGTTGTAATCACAGTACAGGATGTGAACGATAATGATCCGACATTTAATCCGAAATATTATGAAGCCAACGTGGGGGAGGACCAACCACCAGGCACGCCAGTGACTACAGTAACAGCCACAGATCCAGATGAGGATTCTCGTTTGCATTATGAAATTAGTGCCGGTAATACACGTGGTCGATTTGCGATTACATCACAAAATGGTCGTGGCCTAATAACTATCGCTCAATCATTAGACTACAAGCAAGAGAAAAGGTTTCTTCTTACTGTTACAGCAACCGATTCTGGAGGACGTTCAGATACTGCAACAGTTCATATTAATATCACTGATGCCAATAATTTTGCACCGATATTTGAAAACGCGCCTTACAGTGCCTCCGTATTTGAGGATGCTCCTGTTGGAACAACCGTATTAGTTGTTTCTGCAACCGACAGTGATGTTGGAATCAATGCTCAAGTCACATACTCTCTCAATGAAGAAAGCATCAATGGTTTGAACAGTCCTGATCCATTTTCTATTAATCCGCAAACTGGCGCCGTTGTGACGAACGCTTTACTCGATCGTGAGACCACAAGTGGCTATCTGTTAACAGTTACTGCTAAAGACGGCGGTCATCCATCTCTTAGTGACACTACCGATGTAGAAATAAGTGTAACTGATGTAAATGACAATCCACCAACATTTAAAAATTCACTTTACCAAGCTTCTATACTGGAGGACGCTTTAGTTGGCACATCAGTTATACAAGTGTCAGCCACAGATCCGGATATTGGACTTAACGGCCGCATCAAATATTTATTAAGTGACCGTGATGTTGATGACGGCTCGTTTGTTATTGATCCAACATCAGGTACAATACGCACAAATAAGGGTTTAGATCGTGAGAGCATTGCAAACTATCATCTAACGGCAATAGCCATCGACAAGGGCTCACCACCGCTCTCTAGCACGGTAGAGGTACAAATACGGCTGGAAGATGTTAATGACTCACCTCCAACATTTTCTGCTGACAAAATTACACTCTACGTTCCAGAAAATTCTCCCGTCGGTTCTGTGGTAGGCGAAATTCATGCACACGACCCTGATGAGGGTGTGAATGCTGTTGTCCATTATTCAATAATTGGTGGCGATGATTCCAATTCTTTCTCGCTTGTTACACGACCTGGCTCAGAACGTGCTCAAGTGCTAACTATGACCGAACTCGACTATGAGTCTTCCCGCAAACGGTTTGAATTAGTAGTTAGAGCAGCTAGCCCTCCTTTGCGCAACGATGCTCACATAGAGATTTTGGTAACAGACGTTAATGACAATGCGCCAATACTGCGTGACTTTCAGGTGATTTTCAATAACTTTCGTGATCACTTTCCAAGCGGTGAAATCGGTTATATTCCAGCATTTGACGCAGATGTAAGTGATAAGTTAACCTATAGAATACTCTCTGGCAACAACGCCAATTTACTGCGATTAAATACCAGTTCAGGAGGTCTCATATTAAGTCCACAATTGAACACGAACGTGCCAAAATTTGCAACAATGGAAGTCTCTGTCTCGGATGGCATAAATGAGGCGAAAGCTATCATGCAGCTCTCAGTGCGTTTAATTACCGAGGATATGTTATTCAATTCGGTTACAGTACGCTTAAACGAAATGACAGAGGAAGCTTTCCTGTCGCCATTATTAAATTTCTTTCTTGATGGTTTAGCAGCGATTGTACCATGTCCCAAGGAGAACATATTCGTATTTTCCATACAAGACGATACGGATGTTACTTCGCGTATTCTCAATGTTAGCTTTTCTGCGAAGCGCCCAGATGTCTCACACGAAGAGTTCTATACACCCCAATACCTTCAAGAAAGAGTGTATCTCAATCGTGCTATTCTTGCACGACTGGCGACTGTAGAAATCCTCCCTTTTGATGATAATCTCTGTGTGCGTGAACCATGTCTTAATTTTGAGGAATGCTTGACTGTGCTAAAATTTGGAAATGCTTCGGATTTTATACACAGCGACACAGTGCTCTTTCGGCCGATTTATCCAGTAAACACATTTGCATGTTCCTGTCCTGAGGGCTTCACGGGTAGCAAAGAGCACTATCTATGCGACACTGAAGTCGATCTCTGCTATTCAAATCCTTGTGAGAATGGTGGTACATGTTTACGTCGTGAAGGTGGCTATACTTGCATTTGCCCGGCTTCCTACACTGGAATAAATTGTGAAATAACCATTAGTAAACTTCGTCCCTGCATGTCAGACGCTTGCGAAGGAGGATTGTCGTGCATGAACAATTTTCTCAGTTCACAGCCACCTCCATATACTGCGACATGTGAATTGCGGTCACGATCGTTTTCCCGAAACTCATTCTTAACATTTGAGAGCCTTAAACAAAGACATCGTTTTAACATAAAACTGAAATTTGCAACGGTACTTGAGAATGGCCTACTTCTATATAATGGACGATATAATGAGTTGCATGATTTCATTGCTCTCGAGATACTACAAGGACATATAAGTTTCTCGTATTCACTTGGTGACAAAATAAATAGTGTCTCGATTATGCAGACTACTAAAGTGTCCAACGGAAAGTGGCATGAAATAGAAATAATCTATTTGAACAGAACTGTAACTTTAGTTCTTGACAATTGTGATACCGCCATTGCTTTAGCTGGTAATCTAGGAGACCGTTGGAGTTGCGCGAATCAAACAATTCTAAGGCTCGACAAGCGTTGCTCTCTATTAACAGAAACATGTCATCGCTTTCTTGATTTAACTGGTCCACTGCAAATTGGAGGCTTACCACGCATCCCGGCGCATTTTCCTGTTTCTAATCGGGATTTCGTAGGATGTATTTCAGATATACGGATAGACGATCGCTACATTGATCTTAATTCATATGTAGCTGATAATGGCACTATATCAGGATGTCCACAAAAATCACCTCTTTGCGCTTCGGAACCCTGTTTTAACGGTGGAATATGTCACGAAGGTTGGAACACATATATTTGTGAGTGCCGCGAAGGTTTTGCGGGCAATGCATGTCAGGATTCTGTACCAGCACCATGGCGTTTTTCTGGCGACGGTAGTCTGAGCTTCAATCCGCTGTTGAGACCAATACAACTCCCGTGGACAACTTCCCTTTCTCTACGAACATTACAACTCGACGCTTTTCTTATACAAATACAGATCGGACAAAACAGCTCAGCGGTCGTTTGTCTAAAGAATGGTGTGCTTTATTATATATATGACAATGAGCCAATGTTCTTGGCAGGAGCTTTTCTTTCGGATGGCGATTGGCATCGAGTGGAAATTAAATGGTTCGGCACTGAAATTCAGTTCTCCGTAGATTATGGCCAACGTACAGGTGTCGTGCCCATGTCGCAGAAGGTACAAGGACTATATGTTGGTAAAATAGTTATTGGCAATCCGGACGGCTCCATTGGTACTGTAAACGATTTACTGCCATACGAAGGTTGCATACAGGATGTACGGATTGGCGCTTCGCAATCTGTGTTAACAAGGCCTACGATTCGCGAAAATGTAGAAGACGGTTGCTTATCACATGCTGAGTGTCCCGACGCATGTCCTCTACACTCTACTTGCGCTACTTCCTGGGATAAGGCTCGTTGTGATTGTCTGCCTGGCTTTATTGGACCCGATTGTTTACCGATTTGCACTGTTAAACCCTGTACAGCAGGCATATGCCGCGCCAATGTTAGTGAACCACGTGGCTATAAATGCGAGTGCAACAACACTATGCAACACGGCCAATACTGCGAGAAATCTGTGCAACAGCCTTGCCCTGGCGGATGGTGGGGAGAAAAAGTGTGCGGTCCTTGTAAGTGTAATGTTAAGCAAGGTTACCATCCGGACTGCAACAAAACTTCCGGTGAATGCTATTGTAAAACAAATCATTATCAACCTCTAAACGAAACCGCCTGTATACCATGTGATTGTTACTCCATTGGATCTTTTAACAGCGCGTGCAATCGATTAACTGGACAATGCGAATGCCGAGAAGGAGTAATTGGTAGACGCTGTGACTCCTGTTCAAATCCTTATGCAGAGGTAACCTTAAATGGTTGCGACGTAGTCTACGATGCTTGCCCTCGCTCTTTCGCTGCTGGTATTTGGTGGCCCCGTACGCCTTTAGGAAGCATGACAATTGAAAGCTGTCCACTGCCAGCAAGAGGCAAAGGCCAAAGGAGCTGCGACAGCACAAGTGGCAGTTGGAGTTCACCGGATATGTTCAACTGCACTTCAGATCCATTTGTCGAATTGCGTCGACAATTGGCTCAATTAGAGAAATTGGAACTGGAACTTAACTCATTTGTTGCCATTAAAATGGTAGAAAATTTGCAGCAGGCATGTCAAACGGTTGATCGAACAAGCATTACTAAGAATCCAGTTCTAAAGGATAGCAGACGTTATAAAATGGAGTCATCATTTCTTCTCAACAAAATTGGAAATAGCTGGTCGCGCGAACTTGAAATGGATTATCTGTCGGATGAGTTGAAGTTTTCACATGATCGCCTTTATGGTGCAGATCTCTTGGTCACAGAGGGAATCCTACAGGAGCTTATAAATTATGAACTTATGCAAAGTGGTTTAAATTTGACACATAGCCAGGACAAGTATTTCATTAAAAACCTTGTGAGTGCTGCTAGCGTAATTTTGGATCGCAAGTATGCAAGAGAATGGAAACGCGCCACTGAGTTAATACAACGAGGACCAGATGATCTTATAGATGCATTTAATAAGTACATGGTAGTTTTAGCAAGATCCCAACACGACACATATACGAATCCTTTCGAAATTGTGCAAAACAACATGATACTTGGCCTGGACATAGTAACTACAGAGTCACTGTTTGGATACGAGCCCGAGCAACTAAGTGAATACCACAAAACAAAATACATTAAAACGAATACCTACACAACTGAGAGCGTTATATTGCCTGATACTAGTGGCTTCCTACAGCACTCTGCCAAGCAAAAGCCAGTCATAACTTTTCCAAAGTATAACAATTACGTACTTGACAAGAATAAGTTCGACAAATTTACAAAGATATTGGTTCCACTCGATATGTTGGGCATAACTCCTCCTGAAGATAATGAAGTAACACAGGGCAAGAGCGGTTATCGTGCAATTGTATCATATGCGCAATACAAGGATGTGGGCCCATTGCTTCCCGATATGTTTGACGAGACCATCACGAGGCGATGGGGTGTTGACATCGAAGTTGCCACATCCATACTATCTCTACAAATACTGGTACCATCAAATGAAAGCGGAAAAAAGCGTATCGAGGAACCATTTCGAAAGATTTCTACACAAAAATCAACCACAACCATCACCAGCAGCACTGAGCAGGAATTTGTCGATGTCTTTGATGTTTCGAAATCAAAAACGAATGCTGACAGTGGTAGCAGTGAGCACATGATAGAAAACATACGTATCACTGCACACGAAATATCACCCTCAGTGTCGAAAGACACAGTTGAAAGCAGCAACGAGGACATTGATATCCACGATGCTGAAGAGCCTCGAATAAGAGTAAACTTTGATGATATCGAGTTCCACGGTAATTCTGATGAAGAAATAAACGGCTCACCGGAGCTTCTCAATCCGAATTATAAAGGTGCAAGCCAGGAACAACAAACAAAAGGTGAAAATGATGCCATTTACAATGATCGGAGATTGATCAAACGTCAAGTGGAGGTCATCTATCCTTCGGAACAAATAGAAACAACGCAGCAAGTTACTTACCGGTCGCTAGGGTCACCCCACTTAATGCAACCTATCAAACTTCAAATGTGGCTGGACGTTGACGCTGCTCGTTTTGGGCCACGTTCAAATCCACAATGTGTGCGATGGAATTCCTTTACCAATCAATGGACGAGGCTTGGCTGCCAAACCGAAATACCTAATTTCGAAGATGTCTACACCAACGGTGAGCCAATTATTGTGAACTGCACATGCACACACATCTCCAATTATGCCGTCATTGTCGACATTATTGATCCTGAGGATATCCCAGAGCCATCGCTGCTTGTGCAAATTACTTCTTACTCCGCTTTTATGATATCACTGCCGATGCTACTTGGCGTTTTAATTGCCCTTGCACTGTTACGCGGTCAGCAAACAAATTCGAATACAATACACCAGAACATCGTGCTCTGCGTGTTCTTCGCGGAGTTGCTCTTTTTTATCAGCATGCAGCTACGCCGCAATTTAATCGAAAACGAATTCCCATGCAAATTAATCGCAATTTGCTTGCATTACTTTTGGCTGGCTGCGTTCGCGTGGACAACAGTTGACTGCGTGCATTTGTATCGCATGTTGACAGAGATGCGTGATATTAATCACGGTCCGATGGGATTTTACTTTGCAATGGGCTACGGAGCTCCGGCAATTGTCGTGGGTTTATCTGTGGGTGTGCGAGCACACGAGTATGGCAATAGTCTGTTGTAAGTATTTGAAATCAGAAATCATGTGTATCTCGATTCATTGATAAATTTTTACGAAATGTACGAAAATGTATCTTATTTCTTACAGCTGTTGGCTGTCCGTGTATGAACCAGTTGTCTGGTGGCTAGTTGGGCCGATTGCGGGCATGTCAGTGGTCAATCTTTTGATACTTTTTGTCTCTGTAAAAGCAGCCTTCACGTTGAAGGATCACGTGCTTGGCTTTGGCAATTTACGTACGTTGTTGTGGCTTTCGGTGGTCTCGCTACCGCTTATGGGAGTCATGTGGGTGTTAGCCGTGCTAGCTGCATCGGAGAATTCACAAATGCTGAGCATACTGTTATCAGGCGTTGTTGTTCTGCATGCGCTTTTCTGCCTCATCGGTTATTGTATCATTAATAAACGAGTCCGTGAGAATCTGCAACGAACTTGCCTACGCTGTATGGGTCGCAAAGTTCCGCTATTGGACTCCTCTATGGTCGTGAGCAACAGCTCCCATAACGTTAACGCGACACTAAGGCCTAACACTTTTTTGGCAGGTAACTATGATACAACCAGGCGAAATATAGGTATCAGTGTTTCGAGTACAACATCACGCAGCACGGCTAAAACAAGCTCTAGTCCATATAGGTAAGCAGTTTACTCTCGTTGCATCCAAAAACGACAACCACATAACTCCTTCGTATTTAACACAGTGACGGCCAACTACGACAGACATCGACCTCTACATCAAATTACAACTCGGCAAGTGATGGGCCCAGCTTTTTACGTGGATTCGATTCTTCCAGCACCAGCAGACGCGAAGAGAAACCACGTCGACATCGCAAAGATTCAGATTCTGGCTCCGAAACGGATGGACGATCGCTAGAACTAGCATCTAGTCACTCCAGTGATGACGACGAGTCGCGGACAGCACGTTCCTCGATTACGCATCGTAGCACAGGAGTAAGTGCTACGCCCTCCTACCTGCCAAACATTACTGAACATGTGCAGGCGACAACGCCACCTGAGTTGAATGTTGTGCAGAGTCCTCAATTGTTTCCTAGCGTTAATAAGCCCGTGTATGCACCACGGTGGTCCAGCCAACTGCCCGAAACGTATATGAAAGCCCCGGCTAATATTGGTCGTTGGTCACAGGACACCGGTTCAGACAATGAACACGTGCACGGTCAAAAGATAACCATCTCACCAAATCCGCTGCCTAATCCAGATCTCACAGACACTACTTATTTGCAGAAGCACCACAATAAAATTAATATGCCGCCTTCAATTCTTGAGAATCTGCAGAATGTACACACAGACAATGGCTACGAAGATAATCTTTATGAACGTCGCAATGATTATCCAGACAAATTTAGCTCATATAAGCCACCAAGCCATTATGGCAGTGAAAAGGACTTTCCTGGCAGCAGCAATGGTGGTGGCAACGGGTGTGGTGGCCAAGGTGGCTCACAAATAGTCAGTCATATACGAACATTTCATCCAGATGTGGCATTTTTAAGTGATTGCATCTACGACAAGCAAAGACCTATTGGCTATTTAAGTACCAAATCAGAGTCGCCATATCTCTCTAAAGATCGCATAACCCCGGACATCTATGGTTCGCACGACGGTCACTACAGTTTAAAGAGGCAGGCAAACTACCCTACAGATTCGGTGCATTCAGTGCATTCACTGCTCAAGAACGACTATCAACAGCAACAGCGACAGCATCAAACTCACCACCCTTCTCAGACTGACTACCATTCCGATCGTATATCAGAAGGTTCTGACAAAAACGGTTATCATTTTCCCTACACAGCGGAAGAAGATCATATGGCGACCGCTCGCAAACTAAGTCGCACTCAATCACCGAGCCTACACGGTTCCCAGCAACTGCACAATGGACATCATCATTCAACCCTTGTCAATGATATTAACAATCCCGGTCTATTGGGGCGACATACGCTCAACTCGAGCTCGCGGCATGGTTCGCGAGCTTCCTCTCCCCCTTCAAGCATTGTGGCACCCATGCAGTCTCTTGCACCACTCACGAGTATCACAGATACGGAGTAAGTATGATTTTTCGTTGAATCTAAATGTGTTTCTTATTGACGTTTAATGTTTTCATTTTCCAACAAAAAAAAATTCATGTATTTGCTTTCATTTTTCAATTATTCTCAAATGATTTCTCTTGCAATTTTCATTAAATGAATACCGTTGGATGAAACTCAGTGCGTTGTGTTATATTGTTGCTTATCAACATATTTCATTCAGTTTTTTTAGTTCAGTAACAAAACAAATAAAAAAATTTCACACCTCATCGCTTTTTAGACTCGTGGTTCTTTCATTTACTGTTTTTCATTTTTTTGAATCTTGTTACAACCACCGAGTAGAATAATAATCTGTCAGTATTTGTTTCTTTCATTTTCCTTTCGTATGTCAAACATTTGATAACTTTAAAAAAAAAAATATAATATTTTAAAACCAACCAAAACTGCGAATGTTACAATATGAAACATTGGAAAAATCAATATACTAAAAGCAAAAACTACCTACACTTCTTCGCACCCCACACTAACATTCCAACATTCAACCACATTTTCGCACCCATTCACGTAACAATATGGCAACGTTTTAACAATAAAATTTCAATTATATATTGTATATGTGGCAACAAATCATAACCGCTTAAGTCGGCTTAAAGCCAAATCGAAATATTATGAAAATCGTATTCTTTTTTTCGGAATTATTTATTTTTTTGATTTTTATCCAACCCGTTTTCACAAATTCCAAATATTAAAGTTGTGAACATTACTTTATATCTTAGTCTCACCTAAAGATGGTAATTATAAAGTAATTATGTATGATTTTTAGAAAATACTAATTACCAAACGAATCGTGTTAAAATTTCAAAACAATCCGAGGATTTGCTTAAAAGTTATCTTATATCTGATGTAACACAAAACAGCAAATATCTCAAAACCTCGATTTTCGAAAAAGCGGCTATGATTTCTTGCCACAGATATATATATACATATCAACGTAGACTGTTTATGCCTTCAACGATTTTTCAGAATTTTCCAGCGGTTCTGACAATACTTAAAGAAAACTTAACTGAAAAAAATATTGTATGCTCTCTCTTTCTCTCTCTCTCTCTTTTTACTATTATTCTCCGAACATTCGCCTCACGCTAAACACTTATGTGGTCTGTCATGCATTTCCGATACAATTTACTTTGCTTTTGGCTTCGAAAACTAACAATAACAAACACGCAAACACACAATACCAACAATAACACACCATAAAACAACAACAACAATGGCTACTAAATGCAAATATCAACGAAAACCACAACAATAAAACATTATTGAAAAAAAACAACGTTGTGCCATCTGTTCAACTCAACGATCACTCAACAAACTTTTACTCAACTCAAACATAAAACCCGTTTCTCATCTGCAGGTCTGAGGTAAACCAACAAGAAAGCAATTTTGACTTTAAATCATTTTTCCATTTCATTGGTTTTTGTTCTAACTGTAAAATTTAAAGCAATTACTTAATTTTCTGTACAATTTTTGGCTTTTATTTGTAAATATTTCAGAGCCAATATTTTTTTTTTGTATCGTTTTATTTTATTTCTCCTTTTATATATATATATATATATATATATATATGAATTCGAATGTCAAATACACTTTTCTCTTCATGTTTTTAATTTTAAACTGATAACTGAAACTTTTTCAAGTACTTATGTCTGTTTCCAATTAAAATGCGTATACAATACAAGCCGCCTAAAAGTACATAACGCTGCTATGTTGGCCTATTTACAAAATAATTTGCCTTTTTTAGTAATTCACAACGCAAAATAGGGAAAGGAAAAAAAAACTCAAATAAAAACTTTTTTATAGTACTTAAGGAACAGTTGATGCACATTTGTGTATGTACATCATTATTAAATTTTATGTATTTTCAAACCATCTTAAGTTTCAGAACCTCTAGCTCAATGATATTAGGTAGCTAAAAACATTTTTCTTAGATATTTAGCAACCTTTATGAATACGGTTTCTTATTTGAAAAAAGGAAAGAATGTAATTGTGAATTGTCCTATTATCAAATAGAACAGTCTCAACAGATATTCCTATTTTCATTTATGAACACTCAAACACTGTCAACGAATAGACAACTTTATTATTTAACACGCGGCCGATTATAGAAATGTTTATTAGAGGATTTTGATTTCAAAATATTTATTATCAAATAAATAAATTTCTATTCTAAAGTTCATGTTTTTTGCTTTATTCTAAACTTCATGTTTTTTGCTTGTTTAATGAAATTGTTGTTTCTATATACATATGTATATCATTATGGAAGCAATATATTGAGTATGGGCTTAAAATAAAATGTTTCGTGAAGTTGACCATTTTAATTGATATTCGACTACAGCGGGAAATGGGATTGGGAGATCAGAACACACAAATAGACATTAAACAAACAAAAACAAATTAAAAAATAAATAGCACATAAATATTTCCACTTTACACATGTACATATACACAAATAAGCAAAAACACTCACACACAATGACTTCCACGTTTTCACAGTTCGACATTATATGGCTGCAACGCAGGCCGAGGGAACACTATCCATGGTCGCTTACAATATGGTAGCATCAAATAATTTAAGTTTTAAATATTAGTTAACACATAAACATATACATATATACTCGTATACACTCAATAATCAACGTAAACAAAACAGATAAATTCAGCTAGGAGCACAACTAGACGTATGCGTAATATGCCATGCGTTTCATAATGAAAAGCGGTTTACTGCAAGAATAATTACAAAGCATTAAATCGTACCATACTCTTGTTTAGCAACCAGAAACCCAAGCGCCCAGCAAATTACTTCACTCGTATCCCAAAGCAAAGTCAAGTATTTTACACAAAATATGAACGTAATCCGCCCCCATTTCATTCCAGTAACATATCTATATAAATAAATGCAGTATAACACCTCTTGCTTATATACATGTAATATGAACAAGATGTTACTTTATGTGATAAATTAAGCAATATTTTCCACCATTTTTTTATGCAATTTAAACAAATAAAACTGAACAATAAACACATATACAGATGTGGTACACATACACAGATGAGGTACACATACATATTAACTACTTATCAGTTAATCTTTGCACAATAACTTACAACGTAAAGAAACAAAACAATATACAATAATAAAATTAAAACTGTAGTTTTTCTTACTTTACGTAATTTCAATAATTTAAATTGAATTTGAAGCAAAAGCAGAATTATTTAATATAAAAAATGTATAAGAAAACCTATTGTGAGTCTGATCACATTTTAATAGATAATTAAAAATTTGTAGCATTTTTTCCGCTTAAATACTGTCGCACACACCCAAAGTGCACGTGTATGACGCCAGCAGATTTTATGTTTATTTATCTAATTAATCTTTTTGCTTTTATTTTAAATTCTGCCGCTTGTGAGTGAGGCGCTTGTATTTTAAGTTAAGATTTTGGTTTTTATTTTATGCATGTGCCCAATGCACGCTGACTAACAACCATGGCACATCGCACATAGGCTAATCAAATTACACAAAGCATCTTAACCTTCCCATTGCAGTGCTAAGATCATCAGTAGTTTATGTAGCACATATTTACTTACCTATATAAGCATATTAAAAAACATTTTTTTTTTTTGTTTCTATTTCACTCACTTTATTTGGGCTTGCTACCAAAGGAAGAATATTGATGATGATGAGACCACAGTTTGACGGATTAGACAAATCTCGCAGCAACCAAAACAACATGGGTTTAAAAAGAAACAGAAACAAAGCACACCAAGTCAACCTAAGCAACAGCAACAACAAAATAACCTGGAACAAAATAAATTTGCCACAATACGACGCACACAACAATACAAAATCAACATTGAAGATTATTATAGATTAAAATGTTGAAAAAGATATGGAAGCATTAAGATTTGGCTCTGCGTTGCCATGGCGTTCATCGAAAGCCATTATGAAATTTTTTTAAACTTACCTACATACTAGTTAAGAAAGTACTGTTAAAGAATCCCGGACCTGTGTGCCTACGCAAGTCTTTAAGTCTGTTAGTGTTTATAAACCTTGCTAACGATATGCATTTATTAAATGTTAATATAAAATAATTGTCAGAAAAGAAAAAAAGGAAAGCGAACGGAAAACGAAAGGAAATCATTTTAAAAAGAGTGAAAGCATTTCCAAAAACAATAAACCCTTGTATGGGGCTTAGATTTTATTGTAGCATGAAACTCTCTAGAATTCAGTTTAGATTAACTAAACAGATATTATATCATACATAATCTCTGTAAATACTCAATTGGAACTCTCATGATATTTTTATTTTATAAAGGGTGATTTTTTAAGCGTAATGTTTTTAAAAATCGAATAAAATACTCAAATTTGCTTAAAATATTTTTATTAAGCCTTTGCCATTTACGTTTTAAAGACAACTTCATGTAAATTTTGTCCGCGGTTCCGTTTTAAATGGTCCTTTCGGAAGGTCCAATTTTGCATCACTTTTTCGAGCATTTCGGCCTGTATTCCACGAATTACGCGTGTTATGTTAGCCTTTGTTAGCCTATGTTAGCCTAGCCTTACAGGAGGCTTCAATCGTGTAAGGCTTTATCAATACAATGAAAACTTTGAATATTTTAAGCAAATTTGAGTGTTTTATTCGATTTTTAAAAAAACTACGCTTAAAAAATCACCCTTTACAAAAAAAACAAAAAACATTTCCAAATGTGCATTTGTTACATTTTAGACATATTTATATTTGAGGCTTAAGTTCTATTTAACTAATATTATCAAATGTAATTAAGTCATCATTAAAATTAATTTCTCAGAATTTGTATGCTATAAATTTAAAAATTACAAGTTCGTCTAGAAAATATAAACAAAAATATTAATTTATACATTTAAAGAAAAATTTGACTGATTTTATACATTTTAGTTTAAAAAGTACGAAATATACGAAAACACTTTTAAAAGGAATAAACATTAAAAAAATCAATATTTAAATGAAAGAAAAATTTCGCCAATTTTTTTTGGAAAAAATAAACAAACTTTATCGGTCCTTGACAATGCTTACTGCTCTAAAACTCAGCTTTTATTTATGATGATGGAGTAAAAAGAAAAAAATAGTTCTGAAGTTTAAACTGTAGTTAAGTAAATTAACTGAAACCAGGTCATATTAAGGATACTCATACTTTAAAAAAATATACAAAAATGTGTAATTAAATTGGAATCCATTATAACATCGGAATATGAATTTGTTGAATAATTATTATAAACCAGTGCCTCATCCTGGATTTGAGCTTGCTTTGGCGGTTATTAAATTGAGTGTAAAGAATTACTCGTAGTTGGATTAAGTTGCTTAGCTTTTTTTATTGTGAACCATTTAGTTACAATTCTACAAGTATATGGACATGTATTCTTGTCATAAGGACTTAAACAATAAAATTTTAATTAAAAAATAAATACCACAGTCAATGTACAAAAGAAATATATCTACAGCAAAATTATGCAAAATTATTAACGAGAATAAGCCAAGACGGAGAATATCCATCAAATATGGAACATATTCTAAACATTGCCCCAACAGTTATTCTCGGATTATAATTTACCATAAATTAATAAAAGTAAACAACATTTGGCTTCACAAAAGTTTAATGAAAGTAATAAAGAAAAGCACGTTAAAATATGCAAAGTTGCAACCAAAAGTGTGCGTATATAGGCAGTTCATTAATAATACAACAACAATAATATCTATCTATTATCAATATTTATCGATTAAGGGCTTAAAAAAAACTTTATATTCCAATACTAACTAAAGTTAAAAAGCGAAACACAAAAATATATTTAAATAAATAACAAATATTTATTAATAATATACAAAAATTATGAATCATAAATAAAATATAAAGAAATATGGTATGTACAAAAACATCTTATTATTTGGATCGTATTAGTTAATTGTTACATACATATAAAAATGGCTCATTAATCAACTTTTCAGCTTTTGCCAGAATCTATAGAATAGCCATATATTTTCTTTGACAGTTTGGCTTTCACCACAGAGTGATTGGGAGTCATCCTGCCCTCTAGAAGGACCACCCGCTTGAGCTTCGAAAAACTGCATAAACTGTATATGTCACTTATTGATATCGCCGAAAGCTGCAATTGTAAAAAGCATTAAAAAAAAGTTTATACATCGTATCATGAAACTAGGACTGCGAACGTCACTGACTAAAAACCTGCCACCTTTAAAGTTATCATTAACAAGATTAGCTGAACTAATTATTGAAATAAATTTAATTATTAGTAGGTTTGTTATTGAACTATAGCTTGTTAAAAAATATGGTGCATCATTTATTTATTTGCAACATTTGAGCATAAAAATGACTTGAACCTTAAGTCATTCTCACCACATTCGATGTCAGCCGATTCAAGGCAAAATTTCGTGTTAGTATACCACAATTTGAAATGCTAAAACTTGGACTGCTTTAATGATCAAAGAGCAATAGAAAGAAGTTACAATAATTAGTCTTAGCAGCCACGCAGATATAGTATAATAACCTTAGAAACTAATTTAAAACTACTGCTCCGAACAACATTGATTTTCTTATTTTCATAATGATTCTTATATTTCTTTGTATATCCATCTTAATGAATCAAACCCCATTGTACTTCGAACAGTATTGGAAATTCATTTATGGAACTCATTACCATAGGTCATTAACAAAGATCTTAGCGTTTTCATTATCTACAAGCTCTGCCCTGCATGCCATATTTCCACCCTTTCGAATAAAACTTACTTGGATTCATTAAGCGCAAACCAAACTGAAAACTGCCAAGATAATCAATTATAATCTAATATTCACTAACACTTAACATTGTCACAACCAAACCAAACATTGCGCTCCCCACAAAAACAAAATAAATCTTATAAAAAAATACAATAAATACAGTTTAACGAGACACACCCTATGACTTAAGCGATTTCTTTATGACAATCTTTTGACATAGCAATTATGTACGAATTATTATATCCGAAACCTATTTCACAAGCAGTTAAAATTCGAAAGTACGAAAAATTAACTACTAATTACCCAGACGAACTAAGGTGGATTAGCTATCGTAATAACAAACGATATAAAAAAAATAGAACTAGAATAATAAACTTGACAGGGACTATGGCTTAGCCCTTGACTCCAAGGAATGGTTGTGTCAATCAATAAGAAGAAGAAGAAATAAATTGAAGTAAATCTTACTATCAAATCAATCAATCAGCTGTCCTTTACAGGTAGCTTAGGCACAAAATTACTTCTGATTAGAAAAAATTAAAAGCATGCTAGCTTCAGAACTCTCATAAAAAAGACTGTGGAAACGTGCGCTGCATTGCTTACAGTTATATTTTAATGATCAATTTTAAACTAAGTGCAACAGAGAAAGACAATTAAAACCTATTCTTTTTTGTTGTGCGACTTGACTTCTCGATGATATAGACAACTAAGTGAATTGAGCGCATTGCCAAACTATATGATTATCCTTACTTTTTTTTTTGTCATATCTCTTTATTATTAATGTTATCTAGGCGTTAATCAGCACTTAGTTTGTGCTATGAGGCACCTGGTGTAAAATAGTTATACATTCGCCAGTTTTTGTGTTACAAAAGGGTTTCTTAGTTTAGACTTCATTAACATTAAATAACAAGTTGACATTAAGTAACAATTTACCATTAAATAACAATTTAACATTAAATAACAAAAGGGCCGAAGTTAGACCAGTCTCTAGATAAGATGTCTAAAGTGACGTCGTTTAAGTCTCTTTATGGGGACTGAGGTGGCCAGGGATCTAGCCAGCCGGTTCTTGTGGTTTAGCAGA
The DNA here is from genome assembly GCA_037044495.1 of Stegana nigrithorax. Classification (NCBI taxonomy): domain Eukaryota; kingdom Metazoa; phylum Arthropoda; class Insecta; order Diptera; family Drosophilidae; genus Stegana; species Stegana nigrithorax. The sequence continues at coordinate 41,871 of JBAMBQ010005310.1, read as the reverse complement.
CGGTCGTTGTATCTGCTGGAGAAACAATTTGGTCCTCGACGGTGGCCAGATTTAGGTCACGGTGCAGGGTAGAGCCCCGAACGTACCAGTCGCAACCAGTAATTTGTCGTAAGGCTTTGTTCTGCATGGTCTGGAGCCGTTTGCGGTTCGTTGCTGCTGCTATGCCCCAGATTTGGATTCCGTACCGCCAAGTAGGCGCGACCACCTGTTGGTACACTGTTCTCTTATTACGGAGTGAGAGTTTGCTCCTGCTATTGAGGAGCCAGGATAACTTGTTAAGCTAGTTGCGGCAGGTGCCCACGACTGCTGCTATATGGTCCCTGAATGTCAGTCTGCTGTCAAGAACTAGTCCCAAGTACTTAGCCTTGTTGGCCTGGTTCAAAGCAACACCGCCGAGGTAGAGTGCCGGCGGGGTTCCTCTCTTCAGAGTGTAGCATACATTTGTGCACTTAGTGGCATTAAGCTTAATGTTCCATTTTTTCGCCCAAGCTTCGAAGACTCGTAGGTAATCCTGTAGGCCGTCAGCAGCCTCGTATTTACACCGTGAGGAGTTGAAAATGCATACGTCGTCGGCAAATGACGGAAGAAGCATCTTCGGCGGGACAGTGTCCGTGGGTTGTTCTTTTGGAGTAGGGAGATCTGCTGTGTAGATGGAGTACAGGATAGGTCCCAGGACGCTGCCCTGTGGAACTCCTGCTTGCACTGCGAAGGTGGCTGATGTTCCCCCTCGCACTTTAACCTTAAAGCGGCGGCCTTCCAGGTAGGAGCGTAGTAGATGGAAGTAGGGCGCCGGTAGCGAGGCTTTAATTTTGGCTAACAAGCCGGTATGCCAAACGCGGTCGAAAGCTTGCTGCACGTCGATGAATATCCCATTGCAATAATTGGTGGTCTGGGATGGTTCCCCGAGATTCCATAGTACCAGCAATTCTGGCGGCGATAAGTCGTTCCCATACCTTCGAGATGGAAGGTAGGAGACTTATCGGCCGGTACGACTCAGGGTCGTTTTCCGGCTTGCCAGGTTTGAGGATCATGGTCACTTCCACTGGGATGGGAAGTGTTGCAACCTTGTTATTGCGTTGAAGATCAACACCAAAAAAAGGAGGGCTCTCTTAGGCAGTACCTTGATTGTGCTATTGCAGATATTATCATAGCCTGGGGCTTTGTTTTTCTTAAGGCCCCGGATGGTGCTGTCGACCTCCTGGAGTGTGAATGGGGTGATTGGAGGGTCCATTTGTAGTGGTGATGACAGCTGATCTTCTATCTCTCTCACGTCTTCTGTGTTTGCCGTTGCGTAAGGCGTAAAGCGTTCAGCCAGGTGTGCGGCAAATACGTTGGCCTGCTCCACGTGTGTGCGGCACCATCTGCCATTAGCGTTTGTTATGGGTGCGTGCCTGATTGGCTGGCGTTTTATCCCTCTCGTGGCCTTCCATAAGCTGAAGGTGGCATCGTTTCTGTCGTCCATGTTTTCAAGCATGTGGTCGAAGAACTTGGAGCGGTGTATTTGTAGTGCTTCTTGGAGCTGTGTAGCAGCTCTTCTCCATTGTATCCTTACATTTAAAGCATTTATTTTTTCTTGATTTCTACAAGGTTAATGATCGCAACACGATGATAAGATGCTCGAGGGTAAATGCAAAACTCGAAAGTGTGACAACGATGCGAAAATAATTCGTCAAACGTTTTTTCATTACGATTATAACATGTGTCTGCCTAATTCCTTTTGGTTTCTTCATTTAATTTAATTTATTTTAGCTGAATAAGCCAACGATCGCGTGAGATCACATTTAATGCATAATTTCCTTTCAACTCTTCAGCACCATCAATTATTTGCCGTTGTAACGTCACGTTGGTTGACTATCTATCGTCACTAATCTCAGCCTCTTGCTAGAGAAACTGAAAAACTACGATCTTTAAACTCTTTATGAGCCCTGAAATGAACGTGTGCTGTACGTCTTCTCTAAATTTTTCATTAAGACCGGTTGCCGCAGCAGCCTTATGGTTCATCAGCGTTTGGCTCATTATTTGTATTAACCTTTTTTCAATCTCGTCTTAATACTGCTTAAGGATCATATCGCTTTGTCTGAGCGTGTTTAGATCCTGTTAAGTAAGGCGCACCGAAGTCTATTCTGGCTAAAATAGCCTTGGAGAACACATTTCCTATGATCTCCTTTCATTAAAAGTTTAGGCAACCTATACCAACTAGGGATAAATAACCTTGTTCGCTTCATTAAAGGCTCTGGTTTCATCAAATTCATCAAACGGATGATGCAAAAAATTTCAAACGCCTTGCCTTCATTGCAATGCAGAAGTATTTGTTGACTACGAAATGACTATTTGCTGAATACAAAGTATATGCTGTGTACGAAGTAAGTATTAAAGCAAGGCCGACGATGTCTACAATTTTCAAATGCCAGTACCATGCCATTTTACAGCTGCGTATGAACAAGGCGTACAATCCTCACCTGCTGAACTTCTGTATGGGACAACTCGATGTCTAGCTGGTGAATTTTACTGCGATAAAAAATTAGCCAGTGACCCAAAAATTTTTATTGAGAAATTCCGAGAACATACGAAAGGTCTACGACCAATACCGACTGCTCATCACATCAGATCTAAAGTATTCATTCTAAAAGACTTAAATAGCTACTCGCCCCTATTTAGGATGTGAGACGAACATAATAAATTACGTTTTCACAACACAATAAATAAACTAAACACAATGTAAAAACAGCCAGTTAGTACAATTGATACTGAGTAACGCAAGCAATAACATCAAAGAAATCTTAGCGGATAACGCAATGGCTAACCATCATAAGGCCCCGCGTTAAAATCAATGCAAATTGCATAAAAGCCAAACGCTAATTTATATTCTTTTTCGCATCAGCCTCTAACAATAACAAATAACATGAGGTACAGCCAGATGCCGTCACAACCAAAGCAATTTCTTTCCTGTAAGGGGGCCAATTTAATTCGCAAAGGGTTCTAGATCGAAGTAACACATAAACTTAGAATAAATCGCAATAAATTATTGCGTGCACCAAGGGAATTTTTAACTACCTAGCGTTAATTTTTCCAGTAACTGAATAAGTGGCTAAGATACTACAAGGTGAGTTCCAAAGTAAACAGGACTTTTAAAAAAAAGACAGAATAAATAGTTTTTTCGGCAAAATCAATTTATTTTATTCAAAATAGTCTCCTTCTGCTTTAATACAGCGTTTTGCACGGTCCAAAAGCATGTCGAACGAGTGTTTTAGCTCGTTGCCCGGTATGGCCGCCAGTATGCCGGTGCAAGCCTTTTGAATGGCCTCTACGTCTGCATAACGCTTTCCTTTCATCGGCAAATGCATTTTTCCGAAAAGGTAGAAGTCGCACGGTGCCATATCAGGTGAATACGGGGAGTGGTTGATGGTTAAAATGTGATTTTTGGTCAAATAGTCGGACACAAGCGTCGATCGATGAGACGGCGCATTATCGTGCAACAAACGCCAACTTCCATCTTCGCGATATTCGGGCCGAACACGTCGAATACGGCGCACCAAACGCTTCAAAACTCCAAGGTAGAATAATGCATTAACGTTTTGGCCGGGTGGAACAAATTCTTTGTGGACAATACCCTTGGAATCATAAAAACAAATCAGCATTGTCTTCACTTTTGACTTCTCCAGGCGCGATTTTTTGGGTTTCGGCTCGTCCGGCGCCTTCCATTCAGCACTCTGGCGTTTCGTTTCGGGATCATATTGAAAACACCACGTTTCATCTCCAGTCACAATCTTGTAAAGGAAGTCCGGGTCTTTTTTTGCCTCTTTAATGATGTCCTTCGAATGTTGAATTCTGAGCAATTTTTGGACGTCAGTCAATTTGTGCGGAACAAACCGTGCACACACCTTTTGTAAGCCCAAATGTTCGGTCAAAATGCGATAAATCGATGTTTTGGAGATGTTCAATTCTATTTCCATGAATTTCAATGATGATTTCGGCTGATTTTTTATGAATTCACGCACAGTTTCGATGGAATTTTCGGTGATCACGGATTTTGGTTGGCCCACATGTTCATCGTCATTTATGTCCTCACGACCACTTTGAAAACGTTGAAACCACTCGTGCACTCTGCTACGGGATAGGCAATCATCGCCATAAACTTGTTTCATCAATTGAAACGTTTCGGTAAAAGTTTTACCAATTTTAAAACAAAATTTTATGTTGGCTCTTTGTTCGAAGCTCATTTTCGCACCGATGACAAAAACATACTGACACTTAAAACGCAATAACCTCACTTCCAATAGATGAAATGTCATGAAATTTTTATTGGAAGTCGATAAACGATAGCAGATTCTAACGCACCAGTTGACATATAGATGGCGCCACTAGAGGGCGCTAGATTCAAAAAGTCCTGTTTACTTTCGAACTCACCTTGTAGGTGCATAGGAAGCGATCGGCGAACCAAGTAGCTGGGTACTGTGCATAGCTAAGTCATGTTTCCAAGAAGTAACTTGACATACGCAATTGTCTGTAAATCAAGTTGTGTCGCCAAGGAATTACTTGACCCACGCAAACGTCTCCAAGCTAAGTCGCGATGCCGAGGAGTAACTTGATACACGCAACTGTCTCTCATAAGCCTCCGATTTAAGATCCCTACGAACTTATGAAACGAACAAACGTTAAAGCACAGAGACTGTTAATCATATAGAGGCCGCACGTCATATAAGATGAAATTTTTTTATGCGTGTGTTAAGTGTGCCGTAGTGATTTGCTACTCTGACTTTGGATTTTCGTTTGATTTCATTGGCCTAGCTCATACAAGTTTTTTTTGGTGGCAACTGCTATTTTTTTCGCATTTCAAGAATGTTGTTGAAGTAGACAGGTGCTCAAATTTTATTGCTCAAAGGCGTTGGTCGTCGGTACCGCCTGAAATACACGTATTTGTATGTGCGTGCAGAAAAGAATTTGTCTTAATTTTGAATTTTCAATTCTCAAGCTAGTTAATTTTTCTTCATTTTTGTGAAGTATTGGCTCTGCTTCTTCATTGTTACGGGCATATAAATTTCCATAGCTGCTTCTTCAGGCTTTGGTTGTGTGCATCAAAAAAGTCAAAATCAATTAGAATATTTTGCACTAATCATGCATTATTTGTGAAAATGATTGTGTGCAAAATACATTTATTAAAATGGTGCAATTATTCAGTTCATATGGAACAAAAGTTGGGCAGGCGTTCAACTGCAGTTGAATCGAAACACCAGTTCGTTTGGCTTGTAGAGGTGTGCTAAAAACACTTTAATAAGGAAATTACAGGCTGACTACACAAAGAATGAATACTTAGTGGAAGATTAATTTTGGTCTTTTACTATTCGCTTCAAATGTGTTTTCTTGTACGATATCAAGAAAGAAGAAATTGATCTTCAGGGATTTTTGACATGCACTGTTTCCCTAAATGATGGATTTTGCAAACAGGACGTATTCAACAGTGTGGATACAAAATCCAATTTGTCTGGAATGTTGACTAATATGAAATTTTCAACATCGTCGTCAGATGTGCGATACTGCAATTGTTCAAATGAATCCTTGAAAAGTATGTTTAAGCAACCCAAAATCAGTTTTATTGCGCCCATGTAATCATGTTAATATTTGAAATGTTTGTTGGGATCAAATTGTTGCCAACAATCAATCAAATAATAATATGAATGATATCAGTGAAGATCAACAGCCTAAATGTCCAAGCTGTAATCAGCGAGTTGAAAAACCTATTCGCAAAGTTTTTATCTATGTACACCTAAAGAATAAAAGACATAAAATACAAATTAGTAAAGATATATGTATAAATGCATGCGTTGTGGACACAGTCGCCTGCGGGCTGCCGCGCGTGATGGTCGTCTCGCACTGCGCTTTACGCCTTCGCTGAGCGTAAGGCCGTTTGTCTGTGTGCGTATGACAATCACTTTGGAAGTATGTCACATTGAAAGATAATCCATATTTGCAGTTTATTCCGTTTTTTGTTTTATTATGTTGTTAGTAATACCAATTAATACAAACACTAAGTACAATAGTTTACACATAATTCATAGTTATTGTTAGTAATTGTTACGAGTATGATCTTTTTATTTATGTACGTCATTTTTGCCTTCGATGACATATTTATTATTATTTTTTTTTTTATATCTTTTTTGTTTTTTTAAAATTCTGTTTCACTGAAATACGCAATTGCTATTGTAATTTTTACAGATTTATTGCGAATATATAATTCCGTTCTATTACTCCATTAAGTTTGGGCTGTAGCAGATGGTAAGACATCTCAATTTTTTAGAATTTTCCCCGTTTTTAAGTTCATATAAGTATGTATATCGAATGCAACAATTAAATTAACTTGTTTTTTTATGTATATTTCAACAACAATAATAATTCTTTCGTTTCATTTTCCATTTAATTTATATGTAAGTGTGTACGTATTTATTTTTGTTTGTCTAAGTAAAACTCAGTTGAATTATTTTAATTGAGTTTACTCAAGAACGTTTAAATAATTGATTTCTAAGCAATGTCTCAATTCGGTTTGTTACAGATAAGAAATTATTACCATTGTTCTTATTTCTTCTTTTTTAGGTCATATACATTGAAAAATTATGAATAGGAGTTTTCAGTGCCTAATTGCCAATTTATACCAAAAGAAGAAGGGTTGGGTTCTATTTTGCATATTCCTTTGAAAAAGCTAGTACGAAGATTTTTGTGTATATGTATTCGAAATATAGAATCCTTGAACATTTCTGTCTATATTTTTTGTATTTGTAATACAGCGATATGCGTTTAACATGCTTTCTTTCTTTCTTTTGTTTGTTAATATTTTACATAAATTTGTATACGTGTAGCTTATTAGTTTGTGCTGGTTTTTATGTATTTATTGTACGTATATATATTAATTTATTTAATTATTTGCTTTTTTTATTTATTTCTAAATCTTTTTTATTTTATAAATGAAACTCCGTTTTGGCTTTTTTTCATTTTTAATATTAAAGTTTCTTGTTAAGTTTTTGGTAAAAAATATTCAGCTAGAAATGTTGTCATAAAAATCTGACATTTTGAGAAGGCAGCGAAAATGCTATGCTCTTAAGATTTCTTGTAAGTGTGTGTGAGTGCAAATATGCATGTGGGCCTGTTCGCCTATGTAAGTGTTCTGAGTGGTGTGAAAGTTTGGTTTGTATGCGTTTTTGCGATTATTCCGATTAGAAATGTCTTTAAAATAGTATCAAAATAATTGCGAAATTCATCTATTGACAACTAAAAAGCTGGGAGTTAACGGTGGGTTAAACAGTAAAAATTTGTGCGTATTGATAATGAAAACGTAAGTTTATCCTTCCGCAATGACCGTGCATTTCAAAAACAAAACACTTGAAAAAGTAAATTGTTGGTATGTCTGCGGCAAAGATCCTAAGCAATTCATTAGATTTTGAGTAAATAATTAAATAAACTAGTTTTGCTGTACGCCTGTCTGCTGTTATGACCTTTGCCTGATAATCTCTAAGTGTGTAAGCGTCCTTGTCTTTATTGTCAACCATTCTTTCAACATTATTTCAATACCTAAGGGGTTACACAGTTACATTCAACTGTCCGTAGCAAAGTCAACAACTATCATGACAAATCTGTAACGGAGCATCGAATATGCGCCGTATGTATACTCTATACTCTGTTGAAGACAAATTGAATCGATTGGTATACGAGCGGTAACTTCATTAAAGAAAATTCTTTCACTTTGGATTTTGAATTATTTAAGTTTGTATATTTCTCTTAATTTTTTTATTTTTTTTTTTTTTTGTTTTGCCTTTTATTCAATTTTTATGCAATACATACAAATTTTACTACATTTCGTCTAATGCATATGGTTTTTGTTTTGCTTTTATTTTATAATCGTTTTTGGTTTTTACTTGCTTTTTTTTCTTGATTAAAGTATAATAAATATTTTTGGATAATTAGTAATAATAATGAAGGGGATAATTTACTACGGTAATGTACGAATATATTGGTAAGTATACGAGTATACAAGCCTTTTGGATAATCCAGTGTAATGTTTCTCTATTAAGTGTAACTTGTTTTTTCATATTATTTATTTTTTTTTTTTCTTCTTGTTTGGCTATGTACATAACGATGTATGACTCTATATGCTCTTATGCCGATTTGTGCGTAACAATTGCACTGTACAGTTTTCAAAAGCGATTTTTATTTAAAACTCTGCAAGATAGTAAAAAAATACGCAGCCTACTCAGGTGGTTTTGTTGCGCCCACGACTAGAAATTCTTACACTTTGACCAACATCCTTTTTTAAGACTTTTTTAGCTTTTAGCAATAAAATTATTAAATTTTATTTTCCAGTGATTTACTGAATTCATAAATTGTAGTTGACACACAAATGTATGTGCTTAGTCTAGGTATAAACCGTTTATCGTACAAACAATCGATTTGAGTTCCCCAAAAGAAATTTCTAAGTGAATACAATGTATAATGTCAACTGACGGAATAGGCTTGCAGTGATTAACAAAACACAAAAGTAATATATTTCTTTTAACTGGTTATAATCTTCTCGTTTTGCCAAAAAAAACAGCTTGTAACGAATTTTTGTTTTTTGAATGCCAACAATAAGCGAAATTCGTATTAATTACCTTCTAAGTCACAAATACTTTCCTCTTCATCCTTTTCACAATAAAATACTCAACAATTATTTAATACGTACAAATACAATCATATAAGTTTGGATCGTTCTATCCTTTTCCTTTTAATAATATTAATGCATATGCGTGAATAACAATTTATACACCAATAAGCTTTGTTTTAAAATATTTTTGGATATATATTTTTTTTCTTTTGCTGCACAATAAACGCACACTTAGCTGATGGTAAAATGTATGGATGTATGTATTAAAGAGTTGCATAAAAGCATTCAAACCGTGGTTAAATCGGAACAAATAGGGTAAATTTGAAAATGAAAAAACATTATATGAATATCGCATGATCGCATTTAATAGGAATTAGTATTCTAATGAATATGAATGAATAACAAAGTTTATTATTATTTGGGTTTTTAAATTAATTAGAACAAAAAAAATAAAAAAAAACATTAAAGTTAGTAGGCTTTTCCTTTATAATAGAAAACCAGTATGAAGACAGAATATAAAATTAATAAATAATCATTCGATTCAAATTGGAATTTGCTGTTTTGAATAGTCTATTCGGTCCAATATTCATATTTAAAAAAAATTTTTTTTAATGTAAGCGGACAATTATTCGTTCCATTTTGGATTGAATATCTCTTATGCCGCTTTGAATGCATTCATGCAGCTCTCTTGTATGTATGATATTAAGCCTTCTAATAATTTGTATCTGTTTTATTTGATTTTATATATATGTATATAAGTTTGTTTGGTAAAATGTTCTTTACTTGGGTGTCTCTCGTTTTCTTTCTCTTTGTGTAACTGTGTGTCTGTCTCTCTCTTTATATGACAATCTGTAATCTATGTGTATCTAAGGAATAGTGTGGGGATGACAGTGTGTGAGTTGTTGAGAGCACTAAGTGTTTAATGCCTAGCAATTGCAATTTGCATTCGGCGTGCCTTGCGGCTGATCTGTCAATCGTTGACCCTTTTGCCCGGCGCCGACTAACGTTGGATCAGCATCCAAGCTCTCCGACATTTTGTCACATATAATGTCAACCAAACGCTCGAATACCGCCTTTGAAACGAGACAAGTTAGTTCTTTTGTTTTCAGGTGTCCATCCTTATATAGAATAAACTCACCTTCACATTGACATTCTCTTTAGCGGAGGTCTCAAAAAATTCCACACCCAACTGATCAGCCAATTGGCGACCACGCTCAAAAGAGATCACGCGCTGATCCTCCATATCGCATTTATTGCCTACGAGTATGACCTGTGCATTATCCCATGAGTAGGTCTTGATTTGTGTTACCCTATTTACCAATTCAAGAAGAAACACATATTTTATACAAACGGATCTATTTGAGCTGTATAATTGTGTCTTACCAATCCTGCACAGAGTTGAAACTATCCTCATTTGTCACGTCATACATCAATATGAAGCCCATAGCACCGCGATAATAAGCTGTTGTGATTGTACGATAACGTTCTTGTCCAGCAGTGTCCTAAAAACAAGATAATGTCATAAGCCTTATGATATATAGAAGTGCACTACTTATTCGTCGTATATTCACTAATCACCATTTCAACATTTGTCTGAATACTTACCCATATTTGCAGCTTAACTCGCTTATCGTGTCGAAAAACTGTCTTGACTTTGAAGTCTATACCAACGGTAGATACAAATGCGGAGGTAAAACTGTCGTCAGCATATCGGAAAAGAAAGCTCGTCTTGCCCACGCTTGAGTTACCGATAATCAAAAGTTTAAACATGTAATCAAAATTCTGATCTGAAGCATCTTTTTGCCATTTCGGATCACCACTGGCGGCCATCTACAAAAATAATCAAAACAAAAGAAAATCATAAAATACAACCGTTATTGTGAAACAGCAGAAAATGTAACCACAAAGCCTTTGTGACACAGTTGAAGGGCTTTTGGATTTAATTAAGATTTAATTCTTACTATCAATAACATGTTAAATGCCATATATTACTTTGAAAGCTGGTTAATTAGATTCTTTTGATTTTATCTGCGAGTAAAACTCTCATTAATACAACCTGATCAGAATCCAAAATTATCAGAAGATAACGACAACAACAAGAACCCGAACCACTGAATATAAAATAATACAATATATGTATACTTATAAAACATAATTCTTTCTGATAAGCAAAGTTAAGGTTAAGTTTCACTTTGAAATATCTTAACTGTACTTCGAACTTCTTTGTCCAATCCGATTTGCTTCTCAGAAAACAGCAATTATCTGATTCAAAGTCTTTTGTGCATTTGCCTTGGAGGATTTGTGGACGTGCACATATTCGCCTTCAATTCTGAACGACCTTTTTGGTTTTCTGTGCATTAATGCAAACCACAGTAAAATATCCACAAAAATAAACTAGAAAGGCAGGGCTATAGTCGGGCGTAACCGACTATAGAAAACCCTGTACCCAATTTAAAACTGAATAAATTTTTTTTTTTTGCTTTAATATTTTGTATTCATTATGTAAGGAAATCTCAAGAAAAAAATTTTTTGTTTAGTTAAAGCCATTTTTCGGCCCATTGATCTTATGGCAGCTATATGTTATGTATAGTGAACCGATATTAATAGAACGTTGGATGTTATTTAAAATCATGAAATCTAACGATATCTTAATAAACAAAAAAGTTGTTCTCAGTAAATTTTGTTTTTTGGCCGATCTTTCCTATGACAGCTATATGATATAGTAAACCGGTATATAAATTATATATTATAATTACATATAATTAGACATTAGCTAAAACTATTAAATCTAAAATTTAGTGAACATATCTTAAAAAACAAAGGGGTTGTTGATACTAAATGTGGGTTTTCATTCGATCGTTCCTATGGCAGCTATACGTTATAGGTCGAATATCGAAAAAAAACTAAACTGGTTATGCCTATGGATTAGGAGAGTCTTCGTGCAAAATTTGGTGGTTGTAGGTCTTACCGTTTTCGAGATCCGTGCGTTCATACAAACAGACAGACAGACAGACGAACAGGGCTAGATCGACTCGTCTTTCGACACTGATCAGGAATATATATACTTTATGGGGTCTGCCACTCCTCCTTCTTGTCGTTACATACATTTGCACAACTTTAATATACCCTTTACCATTTTTTGGTACAGGGTATAAAAAAAACATGTAGTATTTTTTATTCAGGTTAATTGGTCTTACAACTTTGCAAAAGTCGAGCATGAGCATCTCTGTGTATTGTGTATTGTTAGTGTTAGGCAAAAATATGCTCGAGCATTTTGCTCATGCAACGATAAAGTTTATATATTCTTAGTCAGCATCGAGTCGATCTAGCCATGTCCGTTTGTCTCGGATACGGTTAGACCTACAACCAAGAAATTTAGCATGAAGTCTCTCCTAATACACAAGCATAACCAGTTTGTTTTGTTTTTTCAATATTCAATCTATAACATATATCTTCCATAGGAACTCTCGGCTGTAAAATCAAATTTACTAACAAAACCCCTTTTGTTTTTCAAGATATCGTTACCAAATCTAGGATTTAATAATTATAGGTAATATAAACAAATATATCTGAATATCATAATTACGGGTTTACTATAAAATATAGCTGCCATAGGAACGAACGGACGAAAATTTACATTTACTAAAACAAAAATTTTTGTTTCATAATAATACAAAATATTAAAACAAACAAAACAACTTTATTGAATTTTGAATTGGTAATCTATAGTTGGGTCCGCCCGACTATAACTTCTGCCTTTCCAATTTTTTTTTTTTTTGTGTTCAAGTTAGCTTTGAAATAATTGCTTTTTTTTTTTAAATGTCAATTTGTGAACGTTTGTAAAGCCAGTCAGATAAAAGTTTTAAGCTGCAAACGAACGAAAGCGCTTTGATCACGGGAAAAATTCCGATACGCGTAATAAGGAAGGCAGATTTGTCCAATTATATAAATCCAAAGAACTACTACTACTACTACTTACTATATATATACATATATTTTTTATTGCCGGTTTTTCTTAAGCACAATTCGGTAAATCAAATAAAGGAAGAGCAAAAACTGCGTATGCGACCACCATGTTCGATTGTGCCCTATGTACCCTCCTACGCTATTTGTACACGTTGATGTTGTATGCTGTGCAGCATCCGCTGTTGCTATTCGGCACTCTCCTTGCTATTGGCTATGTACAAGTGGCCGAAGTTGATGTACGCCAGGAGCTGCAACTCTTTTATGCAAGAATGAGTACACGCTACTTGGTGAAGCGTTGTCGAAAGCGGTTTGCTTACAACATGAGCCACGGACCGCACACTTGGAAGTGCGAGCCCGTCTGTCAGAGTCCAATTAACATAGACGACTGCAACGTGCAGAAGCTTATTATACGAGAATTGCTTAACTGGAACCACTACGATGATTTACCTATCAGCGTTACTCTAGAGAACACCGGCTGCGCCTTAACATTGCGTGCCGACTATCGAGGCAATCGACCGACACTAAGTGGTGCCGATCTTCTGGCGTGCTATACCTTTGTCGAGATGCGCTTCCACTGGGGCTGGTCTAATAGCGACGGTTCAGAGCATACTTTAAACAATAAGAAATTTCCTTTGGAGTTGCAGGTTATGCATCGTACGGGTCCAAACGACGGCGCATGCACATCCAGCTACGATCTACTCATGATTGCGTACTTCTTTGAGTTATCGACACACAATCCCTATCTCGACCCAATTACACAAAATTTGAAGCTCGTACAAAAGGCGGGCACGAAGGCCGTGATATCGCCATTTCCGCTCGCTTACCTCATATATCCATTTCGCACGGGTTTTTACAGTTACGGAGGTTCATTAACTGAGCCACCCTGCTACCAAGGCACAGAATGGTTCATATTCCCCGAGGCCATTGCCATCAATGAGTTCCAGTTGCGTCAGTTCCGCCAGCTGCTTAGCAGCGACGCTAACTCACCGATAACTCGTAACTCGCGGCCCGTGCAGAGCTTGGGCAGTCGTGTAGTAAGCCTCAATCAATTCTGCCCGTTTGATAGTTGCCAAATGTTGGACATGGCGGATGTGGATGAGGATTGCGTGGAAGAGACAACAATTAATACAACGACAATAATAACGACGACCAATATAAGTGCTGTATGCAGCAACGATTGTAACAACAACATCAAGATAAACAACTGCGATAACATCTGCAAAAGATCGCCGCATAATGAAGCCTCCAACAACAATGACCAGGAAACCGAGGATTAGTGGTCAGGGCTCCCATTTCTCTATAATCAGCAAATCTCTTCGGCGACACCAACTATGTTCAATTTAAAGCAGATAGAGACTGCGCATTTTGCCTGTTAAAAACAATAAATTTGTTACATTATATTTAATAGCCGATATTGAAAAATTTGCACTCTGCTGATTCTTCCTATTCCGTTTTATTAATTTATTGATAGCGTCGCTGATAATCAAGTAATGACTTTCGCATGTGCACAATGAAATTTCTTCGTCAGCCGGCTGTCCTATTCTTCAAGCAAAACTCGAGCGTATATTTTATAAAGGTGACAACAGCAAAGACGGTTGCTGTATCAAGTATCGATTTCTATCCGTCTCCATGTCCGGCAAACTTCCGCCCGAGTTATCCGTATGCAACTCCCCAGCATTTACCTTTCTTTTTGTAGTCTTATGCTGGGGGCAGTTTGGCTACATGTGTGTGTTTTGTTTTAATTTAAGCTGAAGGTGCTTTGTAACAAGGAGAATAAAATCGATGTGAGGTTATATGTTTATTTTGTATTTGTTATATAGCAATAAATTCTGCTTGTGCAAGCTGATACTCCTAATTTTAAATCTAAATGAAACGGAATTGTATCTGACTTAGGAAACAAACACTGAATGCGTTTTTACAAGACTGTTATTCAATCCAAAAATTATATCAAATGTGAGACAAAGCGACCAACCTTATCTTCTTTTCTTGATTTTGCGCCCCAATTATCGCCATTCTAAGATTGATGCCATACACAATCTTTTCTAAGGTCAGATGGAAGCAATCTTTAAAATCTTGTTTCTTGTTGACCGATGTTTCCAGCAAAACTGGAGTTCATAATATTTAACATAAGCACATGCCTGTATTAAATATAAATAAAAAACTACGTAAATTGTCTAAACTTAATTTGTTATTAAAAAAATAATTAGTAAGACAATATAACGAATGATTAACGAAAATCAAAAACAATCCATGTACTATATGTGCATGATCGCCATGAAGTGTCTTGACCATATTTCCACTATTTTGGATGAACTATCCTTTTTCAATACAAGGTTACCAGATGAGGAATGGGTTATTAGTTTATCTTCGAAAAATGTAATCTGACCAATGAAATCTAGATAACGTGAACGATTATTGTAATAAAATATTTCTAAAAATTATATATGTATGCATGTATGTATGTATCTATGTACATACTATGTATCTGTAATGTTAACGAGTTTAAGGTATAAAGTTTCGCATTAGAGATAATGAAGTTTCCAGCTGCTGCTACTCTTGTCAGTAAAGTACATGTACGACTCCTTTCATTTTACAATATCTACTGATCTGTTTTCTTTTAACATACTATTCCTATACGAACACATGTTTGTACATACATATGTTTTTACTGAAAAAAGTGTTGTATATGCATGTATGACAAAACAACAAAACAATATTTTTTACTTACTGTACACTTAGGGTTGTTGTAGTGGTTTTAAATCCAAGCGAATGTAATGTGCTTAACTAACAGCTGCAAGAAGTTGTCTGCTGTTCGGCACCAAATTTGAATGCAATAAAAAAAAATGTAGTTAACACTTTGCGAAACCTTGTTCGTGGAATCCTAACTGCTCTGCTCCAATATTACGTACGCAAGTAACTGTTCACTGTAGTATAAAGGCGTATGTTTATGGTTTTGCGCGTGTGTGTGTATACACTGAAATTTACAGTTATTTTTTACACATATAATCACAAAAATCGATAATTTTACTACCCACTTTCTTTGTTTTACTTATGCTTCTGCTTATACTTACATTCTGCTCTAACTTCTGATACTGGGATTTTTGAAATTTTTTTTTATCTTTTATCCAAGAGATTATACTAAAAATAGCATAAGGATTACTATTGGCTCGCGTTTGAACTCGTCTCGTTTCTTTTACTTTGCATCGTTTTGGGGTTCAGCAGCAAATACTTGTGGCAAGAAGGTGGGTTTGCAATTTGCAATATACTTGTCAAATTTTCGGCAAGTCAAATAGTTAAACATATGTACGTTTTGTTTTTTTTTTTTTTTACCAAGATTTGTATAAACGTATTTATTTTGCAGCACTTATTTATATTAGTTATTAATGTAATAAAATTTATTAGATTCGAGTGATTTCCCTTTTAAAATACGATTATAAGTATTATTGACTTCTTTTAGTAATTTTTCGCAGCTATTTGCTAAGCAGAAATGACTGCATGTACTGAATAATTTCTACAACGCAGAAGGAAAAGGAAACTGTTGTGTTTTTTTTTTTTTTTTTGCAGTTAAGTGCGGCGAATTGTGAATGTAACTGTTTTAATTTGTGGCAATCGATGTAGCGAATTTTCATTCATTTTAATTTCATTTCTTGCGTTTGCGCAAATAAAACTTAGCTTCTTCTTTCAAAAACAGCATTCAATATTAGTTATTTAGAAATACACAATGTTGTTATAAGATTTTGCAATTTTGAAGTTTCAATAATTATTTTGGATTTTCAAACAAACCACCTTTCATTATCGCCATTTATTTGAATTTTAATTATTACTCATCGCAGATTAATCTCAATATCTAAAGCAACAATATAAAAAAAATGTGTGTGTGAAGCACTCGCATGGGTTGATGTGAAACATGCATTGTTCAACATCTGCTTTATATAAATAACATATACAGAGAGCGAGACAGAAAAAAAATATACAATGTAATTTAAATGTATGTAAGTAAAGACATGCATTGTCAATATTTTCATATATCCCCCGCAAGATTTGAACGCATGCCACAAATTGATTAAAAACAAAAATAAACTAAAAAGGCAGGGCTTTAGTCGGGCGGAACCGACTATAGAAAACCCAATCCAAAACTGAATATATTTTTTTATTGCTTTAATATTTTATATTCATTATGTTATCCTCAAGAAAAAAAAAGTTTTTAGTAAAAGCCATTTTTCGACCGATTGTTCCTATGGCAGCTATATGTTATAGTAAACCGATATTTATAATATTCAGGAATTTGATTGAATATTACTTAAAATCATCAAAGCTAAAATTTGGTAATAATATCTTAATAAATAAAAAAATTTTTCTCAGTAAATGTTGTTTTTCGGCCGATCCTTCCTATGGCAGCTATATGTTATAGTAAACCGATATTTATCATAATCAGGAATATGATTGATTATTATTTAAAATCATCAAATCCAAAATTTAGTAACGACATCTTAATAAACAAAAAAGTTTTCCTCACTAAATATTATTTTTCGGCCGATCCTATGACAGCTATATGATATAGAAAACCGATATATATAATATTGAGAAAATTATTAATTCCAAAATTTGGTGAAGATATCTTGAAAAACAAAAAGGTTTTCGCTACAAAATGTGGGTTTTCACCCGATCGTTTCTATGGCAGCTTTATGTTATAGGTCGAATATCGAAAAAAAATAAACTCATAATGCCTATGGATTGGGGGAGTCTTCGTGCAAAATTTGGTGGTTGGTTGTTGGTGGTCTTACCGTTTGCGAGATCCGTTTGTTCATACAGACGGACGGACAGACGGACATGGCTAGATCGACTCGCCTTTCGATGCTGATCAAGAATATACATATATACTTTATGGGATCTACCACGCCTCCTTCTTGCCGTTACATACATTTGCACAACTTTAATATACCCTTTACCATTTTTTGGTGCAGGGTATAAAAACCAACTCAAAAAACTTCCGCCACAAGATATATTGGACAATGTATTTACACACTGAGCCTACGACCCTTGCAGCTGGACGTTACGTAATCATATATTTATAAAATTTATTTATTTTTTCACTATACCCAGACACGACTGTACATCACTGTCTTTTTTGAGCGCAAGCACAGCTCACGTCCATCTGTATGAATAAATGAAAACGGGAACGAACATTGCTAATCCATAGGCATAATGAGTTTATTTTATTTTTTCGATATTCAGCCTATAACATATAACTGCCATAGGAAGCATCAACCGAAAAACCACATTTACTAACAAAAGCCCTTTTGTTTTTCAAGATATTGTTATCAAATTTTAAATTAAATAATTCAGGGTATACCTCAATGTTATGTAAATCGTTTCACTATATCATATAGAAACGATCGACCGAAAAACAACATTTACTGAGAAAAACTTTTTTGTTTATAAGGATATCGTTACTAAATTTTGGATTTGATAGTTTTAAGTAATCATATTCCAATCATATTCTTGAATATGATATATATCACTTTAAAATAACATAAAGCTGCCTTAGGAACGAACAGTCGAAAAATGGCTTTTGCTAAAAAATTAATACAAAATGTTGAAGCAACAAAAAAAATATCCGACTATAGACCTGCCTTTCTAGTCTTATTTAATAAAGTATTCCTAATTTCTTAAAAATAAATTAATACAATAGAAACCGCTTGTATGCAATTATTATAATGCTACAATAGTTTTGTTTACAAGAAATATTTGCATAAAAGCTGTAATCGGTTGTATACATGGCATGTGCATATAAACTGTCTACTTATTAATTATATGACAAAAATTGTTTATAAGCAATAAAAACAAAAACTATCCCAACTACGATCTTGCTTATACTGCTCATTTAATATTGATGCAAACTTCTGTGCGTTAGCAAGAAAGACAGGTCCACTTATAACTCCATTATTAGATCGTATTTGCTTAAACCAAGACAGTAGAGATTTCTTCAAATTTATGTGACCACTTTTTCTTTCGAGTTTCCAATTTAAAACTGTATTAGCACGAATATAATTTTCTTTGACAAGAAGACATGCGAAACCAGACCAGACCAGACCTATTTCCACAGCTATAAACCATTATGGTCAACAGCTGCTTTATCTACTTGTTAAATATTATTATTTTTAGATTATAAAAACAAATGAATAAATCTAAAAACTTAAATTCAAATTAATACAAATATACAATATATATATTATAGTAAAAATTAATATAAGTACAGTCGAATCACGATAAATCGTACCCCGTTAAATCGAAAACGCCAATAATTCATAACAAACTGTTGGTGCCTTGAAAAAGCTTCATAAATTCGCAAAATTTTCATACATTTTGATCCCCTCGTTTGGAATTCAATGAACATGAAACCTTTTAAAAAATCTGAATTTATTTGTAATACCTCTTACAATTCGTAATGCAAAACGAGAAACAAAAAATAAAAAAAAACAAAATCGTTTTCAGTTTAAATACCATTAACTTTTGTAGACAATTTTTTTGTCTTTATGTCGCCTCATTGTTCTCCATCAACAAATCAATTTTTGAAAATCAACTGAAATGTAAAAGTCCGGTTAATTAGTATTTTTATTTTTTTTTTAATCGACGTTAAATCGAATTCTCAATAATTCGAAAACCACTCTAATTCGTCAATATGCTCTTCCCGTGCAATTTCGGATTATCGGGATTCGACTGTATCTAATTTGATATTATTTCATTAAATCTAGGTGTAAGAACAGATTATGCGATTTATGATTTCTATGCTATGATAACATAAAAGGAATTAAGGAAAAGTAAATAACATCTTGTTGTACACGAAGGGAACGTTAAATATTATTTTCGCGAGAAGATAAGGAGAATGAAAATTTCCGTTTATCAGGCTATGAAGATAAAAGATACCTAACACGGATAAAAAAATTCTGTGGTGACTTACCCTAGGTCGAGACAAGGCGCAGTGCTTGTGCGCTTGTGGTCGGTGTTCCTGGGAGCCCATTACTTGTTTTTTTATGAAAAAATAAAAGACACATTAGTAAAATTGTCTACAAAAACAAAATAATCAAGGTAATACAAATATACTTACCAATTAATAGCGAAGCCGCTAAGTCCGCCCCTGTCACACACCACCTGGCAGTCGTCATAGGAACCAACCCCGTCACCAGACCTATCGATCGATTATCGACACCTTGATATTCTTTAACTAAATGCAACTTTATGTTAAACATAATTTAAAATGGACACACAGTCTAATAAATCCGATTCATCAGACAATACGCATGAAATATCTCCTAACGCATGGGATATTGAAAGTACAGTTTCATTCCTCACCGACAAAATAAAACAACTAGAAAAACTGTTTTGCAAGCTGCATGCTGAAAACG
The DNA here is from genome assembly GCA_037044495.1 of Stegana nigrithorax. Lineage (NCBI taxonomy): Eukaryota > Metazoa > Arthropoda > Insecta > Diptera > Drosophilidae > Stegana > Stegana nigrithorax. The sequence goes on along the minus strand of JBAMBQ010005310.1, from coordinate 21,870 downwards.
ATCAACTCAAAGCTGAACTAGTTAAAAATACAAATACAATCAACAAAACCAACGGATACATTGTTGACCAATCAAGTCAATTAACTGAATACTGCACCGATGAAGACGAACTTTATCAAGAGACGAACTGGATTTATAAAATAAGCAACCTACCCAAGAAACGAAAATCGAACTCTTCACCTCCAAACGAACAAAAATCTAATATAAATTCAAATTTAAACAAAAACACTAAAAGAAGTACCAACCAAGAATATAATACTCAAAATACACAAAAAACCAGAGCACCTCCGCCAATCATGCTGCCTGATATACGTGGCGACTACAACAAACTCTATAGAGACATCAAAATAGCATGTAAAGCCGAGTTCTCTTTGAAACTTATAAATAATGGGGTATACAAAATTAATTCGAGAGACCCTCATGATTACCGCACTGTCACTGATATGTGAAATAAATCCAAATTTTCATGATATACATATAATAACAAACAAAATAGAACAATTCAAGTCATAGTCAAAAAACTTCACTCATGCGAACCAAGCCTGATCCTTGAAGATCTGGAACATGTGGAGATCATGTGCAAGCTTTCTTTTGACTGTTCAGATGATATAAAAAAAAACTTATGAGATAAAAAAGATATGTAGGTCACATACGAGTATTGTCATAAAACCTATATGAAAAAATAATATTATACCACAATGCATAAATTTCCAGGCTTTTAGGCACACTAAAAACTACTGCCAAAATCAGGCAAGATGTGTTAAATGTGCTCACAACCACTCCACTGTAAAATTAACTAAAACTGAAAAACAACAAAATAAATGTTGCAACTGTGTTGAAGCTCACCTGGCCAATTATAGAGGGTGTATGGTTGCCGTGGAACTTCAGTAACTTCGCAGCAAAACCATTAAACAAATTAATAAACCAAATGAAAATCTACTACAAAAAACTTTGATTACAGTTCAACACAAAGTCCATCCGAAACATCCAGCCCAAATCAACCAAACTAAATCCTACTCTGACGTACTAAAAACAAATAATAACAGCATAATTAACAAAAAAAAAAAAAAAAATATCCCAATAAACGCTAACCCCATTAAAACAACACATGCCTCACTCCACGAAATCCTCCTGTTATTTAAAAAGAAAGAAAGCTTTAACAAAACTCTAGCCCTACGCCAAGACATTTTAGAACAAAGTACATTAAAAAAACAGTAAGATGGCAGCCCAACTCAAAATAATGCTTTGGAACGCAAACGGCTTATCGAAGCATTAACACGATCTTCAAGTTATCCTTGACACGAACCATATCGATATATGCCTTATTGCAGAAACTCACTTCACCAAAGAGTCTTATATAAACTTCAAAGGCTATGACACCTATCACACAACTCATCTAATAATAACGCGCGGGGAGGTAGTGTAATTATAGTTGGGAAAAAACTTGGCAATCATGAAAAGGAAAAAAGATGTACAGACGAATTTTAAATAACCACCATATCACTAAAATGTCCTATGGATCAAAAAATAATAATATCTGCAGTCTATAGCCCTCCCAGACACAATATAACCACAGATGTTTATAAACAAATGTTAACCAAATATAAGGACAGATTCATTTTTGGAGGTAATTTTAATGCCAAGCATGTTCAACGGGGATCCCGGTTAATCACAACTAAAGGTCGTACGCTTTTAAAGGCAGCAAACGATACAAACTGCAAATTTGTAATCACAGGTTCCTCAACATACTGGCCAACGGACTTAAATAAAAATCCTGACCTTATTGATTTCTTCATAACTCACAGAATACCTGAAAATCAAATTAACATTGTAAGTGGATATGACTGACCCTTCGCCATCATACTTGACACTTACTGATTCAATTATAGAAAAGGAAAAAAATTATGAAGTCAATAAATACACAAGAAAAATCCAACATGCTGCTTGGGCCAGTACTCCAGAAATTACGACAAAAGAAAATAATAGCAAAAGACAGTATCCAGTTGCAACTAAGAAACAAGTACACGCAAAAAGGAGGTAGCGTCGCAAATATCAAGAAACTAGATAAACTATCTTCAAGTCTGCTTTAAACCAGATGTGCAGTCTTCAGCTAACTAAATCATTAAAAAACTAAAAACGAATCCATCAGTACGAAATTAATCAGCCTCACTAACAAAAAATCGATAAAGTTCTCGCTTTAGAAGATCACAAAAACCATGAACCAACCATGAACCATAAATCCAAAAGCACCCATTAAGCTAACGAACGGAACTTGGTCAAAGAGTGATACTGACAAAGCCACAACCTTCTCAAAATACCTAGCCTAAATTTTCCAATATACTAAGGCTGATGACGAAAAATTGGGTGATAACCAAATGTAGGAAGATATAAGTATCCGAGAAGCTAGTTACTGCCAAAATCCTGAATGAACTCTCCCAAATCGCCCTCAAGATCACACTATTTCCCAGTACATTGGAAAGTTGCGGAGATTATAATGGTACAAAAACTAGGAAAACCGCCCAATCTCACTTTTGCCAATCCTATCCAAGATCCTTGAAAAAATTATCCTAAACAGAATGCAACCATACATCTAAGAATCAAACCTAATTCCACCTCACCAGTTTTAGAGCCAAACACTCCACAATTAAACAGGTTCATCGTATATGTGATGTAATTGAATAAGCCCAGAAGAAAAGAAGGTGTCGATAAAGAAGCCTTCGATAAAGTTTAGCACGCAGGCTTAATGCTCAAAACAAAACGAAGTTTCCCCCACCAGTTAGTTCCTACAATCATACCTAAGTTGTCGATACTTTCGGGTGCGATATGAAACTGCATTCTGCCCTCTGCTGCCGATTATGGCAGGGGTACCACAAGGAAGCATACTTGGCGTAACATGCTATCCTTGTACGTCAGGAACGCTGATATCCATAAGGACTTACGCAGCGACACTGTCCGGGAGAAAATTCTGAAGCACGCCGCTGAACATCATGATCGCCATCAGAATCATGTTAACTCTGAGGTAGCCATGTTAACAAACGACGCAAGGTTATACCGAAGACTAAGAAGATCCAAACCAATTGATTTGGTAATCTATCGTATACGTCAATAGTTAGATACATTTAACCACTGCCATCGGAGTACGACATAGTATCTTGTGAGAGCAGGGAAGCTTTATGTCAAACTGTTGTTAGGTCAGATGTTCAGTCCCAGAAGACTTAAAGCCGGACTTAAAAAGCAACTTTCATCAACAAAATAATAGTAAAAAAAAAAACAATATCAGCATTCAAAAAATAAATTGTTTCAAAAGGGGAGAAAAAAAAACTCCAATTGAAAAGGTGATCGAGGTCTTCTTGAAGAAGTCTCTGCATTTTACATCATTAGCGAACGTAAGCACATGAGAATGCTTAATAACCGATGGAAGATCATTTCTAAAAGTGCTGAAGAGCAAAGGACCTAAGTGACTACCTTGTAGGACACCAGTGTAGACATTAATATTTTTGGAAATACAGCCATTACATAAATAAAACCTGGGACCTACGTCTTAAACAGCTATCAATCCACATCATAAGTTTAAGTGAAAATCCAAATCTATCTAACTTAGTAAGAACTAACGAATGACAAACACCATCAAAATCTTTACAAAAATCAGTATAAATATCATGTGTCTGACAATAACGAACAAATCTACTGGAAACAAGAGAAATTATCTCCAGAAGATTTGTAACTGTCCATCGTTTTTTAGAGAAGGTATATTGAGATATGCTCAAATGAAAAATAATATAATGTTGAAATATAATGTTCTAATAACATTGGTATTGTGCTTAGATTAGTAATACCTCGGTAGTTTATGATATCCGCTTTACTTCCTTTTTACGGAAATGCAAAATGTAAGATTATTTCCAAGTCGTAACCGATAAATTAAACTACTTAGAAATAATACAGTCAGGGCCAATTGATAAAGTGGCTTCAATAGATGATAAACAAGACAGAAGGATTTTCTCATCGATAACTGCGTAATTTATTGGGTAAAAGACACCTATACTTGTATCGAAATTAAACTACGTGTGACAGAACCATCAATTAAATTATTTTCGAAGAACCTGGTAAATATGTTAAAAATATCAACAATATTACATCACTCAATATTTCCTAGCTTCACAATGGAGGGAAAAGTATTATACCACGTTTGCCTGGCTATAACACAGGTAGAAGCATTATTCCACTTTTGATTGGCGAGTTTAATTAGTGTTTTCCAGGCGAGGAGTTTTCAAGTTGCGAACGGAACACCCAAACCCATCCATGTTCCTGCTGACATGTGACAGATTGGTTTCGTCTCTTGCAATTTGGTCGGCCCTGTAATTCCCTGGAATATCCCTGTGACCGGGAACCTAGCACCCGCTAATGCTGAGTTGGGTAGCCATCTCGTTAAGAGATCGACGGAAATCTAATACATTCCTAGATGTTGTTTGGGGTGCATCCAGGGCTTTTAGAGCAGCCTGCCTGTCTGATAAGATGCAGATATCCTTACCGTATATTCTGAAATATATATGACCAATTAAAATAATAAGTTAATTAATAGATCCTTAATTAAATGCATATGTTGTAAGTAATTGTACATATGACATAATTCTTAACCCATAGTAAATTTAAAACAGTATTAAGTTAATTTCACAAGACAAAATACTTACACTTTTGGAATATTAAAAAAAAAAAAAAAAAAAAAAACAATATTCTGGTTATCGGCAACCATTTTATGGCTTCATGAATGGCGGTTATTTCCGCTTGGAAAACACTGCAGTTATCAATTAGTTTTATGGATTTGCAAATTGAGGGCAGCTCGCAAAAGATTCCCGATCCTACACCGGTATCCATTTTTGATCAGTCTGTGTAAATCTTCATCGAGAGAATTCTCACCGAGAAGTACATTCGAAGTAATGAGGTGACGAAAGGTAATCTGAGACATCAGGAATGTTTGTATAAGAGTTCAGTATGTGCGCATGCTCATTAAAACTCTTTTCCCATTGTGAGCTTGCTTTGGTTGTCATGGTTCTCATAACACCATCACCACACCACCCGGAAATGGCTATAATTTCCGTCGACCTTTGTACCTTACTAAGAATTTCGCAGTATGTTTTTTTCTGCGTCGCAGTCCATCAGACGACATTGCCTGTAAGGAGAATGGGTTTGATGACTGAAATATAGAGCAAATTTGCAATTCTAGGTTTGATTCCCCAGATTTTTCCTATCGCTCTTTTGCAGGCGTACAGGGCAACGCTATCCTTCCTTGCTCTTTCTAGAGTGATTCGCTACCACGTGAGTTTCCTATCAATGATAAGACCCCGGTATTTTGTTTCTTCTGAAATTGCAAAACATTTTGCTTTAAGTATGATTGGATCTAGATGCGGAATATCATGTTTCATGGTGAAGAGAATGACATGTGTTTTATCTGGATTTACTCCTTGACTACAGTATTCCGGCCACCTTGAAAGAAAGTGTAGAGCTCGTTTTAGAAGGTATCTTTGAATGGTTAAGAAACATCGACAACCACGTCATTCGCGTAGGCTATCACTTTGCAGCCCATTATCATAGAACCAATAGGACAAAATAACCTCATACCACAATGCATAAATTGCCAGGCTTTTGGGCACACAAAAAACTACTGTCAAAAGCAGGCAAGATGTGTAAAATGTGCTGAAAGCCACCCCACGTCAAAATGCACTAAAACTGAGAAACAACAACCTAAATGCTACAACTGTGGTGAAGCCCATCCGGCTAATTATAGAGGGTGTATGGTTGCCGTGGAGCTTCAATAACTTCGCAACAAAGCTATAAAACAAAAAAATTTACCAAATGATAAATCACCAAATAAAGCACTGGTCACAGCCCAAAATACAGTTCAACCAAAACTCACAGCCCAAATCAAAACTAAATCCTATTCTGACGTATTGAAAACACATAACAACATAATTAATAAAAAACAAATAAATAACGACGAAAATATCCCATTAAACGCTGACCCTATCAAACCGAAACATGATCCACTCCAGGAAATCCTCCTTTTACTTAAAAAGCAAGAAAGTTTCAACAAATCCCTAGTCCAACGCTTGGATATTTAGAACAAAGCACATCAAAAAAACGTTAACATGGCTGCACAACTTAAAATAATGCCCGGAATGCGAACGGCTTATTAAAGCACAAACACGACCTTCAAGCTATCCTGGACACAAACCATATCGATATATGCCTAATTGCAGAGACCCACTTCACCAGAGAGTCTTATATAAGCTTTAAAGGCTATGACACCTACCACACAATTCATCCTAATATTAATGCACGGGGAGGTAGTGCAATTATAGTAAGGAGAAAACTTGACCATCACGAGGAGGAAAAAAGAAGTACAGATGAATTTCAAATAACCACCATATCAGTAAAATGTCCAAAAAATCAAAAAATATTAATATCTGCAATCTATAGCCCTCCCAGACACAATATAACCACAGAAATATATAAACAAATGCTAACGAAATATAAGGACAGATTTATTATTGGAGGTGATTTCAATGCCAAGCATACTCAATGGGGATCCCGGCTAATATCAACTAAAGGTCGTGCGCTTCTAAAGGCAGCAAACGATACAAACTGCAAAATTATATCTACAGGTTCTCCAACATACTGGCCAACTGATACAAATAAAAAACCAGACCTTATTGATTTCTTCATAACCCACAAAATATGTAAGAACCAAATTAACATCGTAAGTGGGTATGATATATTCTCTGACCATTCGCCATCACACTTGACACTTTATGATTCAATTATAGAAAGGGAAAAAAAGCCCTCTTTATATAATAGACGAACAGATTGGGATTATTTTAGACTTAAACTTACACAATTAACTTCCCTTAAGTCACCAATCAACACAAAAAGTAAATTGGACGACGAAGTCAATATCTTCACACGTCAAATTCAACATGCTGCTTGGGCCAGTACTCCAGAAACTACGTCAAAAGAAAGTAAAAATAAAAGACAATACCCAGACGCAATTAAAAAACAAGTGCAGGAAAAAAGGAGGTTGCGTCGCAAATATCAAGAAACGAGATCGCCTACCTTGAAGACTGCGTTAAACCAGATGTGCAACAAGCTAACTAAATCATTAAAAAAACATAAAAATGAATCTATGAGTATGAAATTAAAAAGCCTTACTAACGAAAAATCGACAAACTACTCACTTTGGAGGATCACAAAAACCATGAACCAACCTATAAATCCAAACACACCCATTAAGCTAACTGACGGAACTTGGGCAAAGAGCGATGCTGACAAAGCCACTACCTTTTCAAAATATCTAGCCGAAATTTTCGAAGCTACAAAGGCCGATGACAATGAATTGAATGATAACCAAATGCAAGAAGACATAAGTATCATAGAAGCTAGTCTTAAGGAGCTCAAACAAATTATAGCAAGCCTTCCAACTGGGAAAGCTCCTGGATACGACTTGGTTACTGCTGAAATCCTGAAAGAGCTTCCCCAAATCGCCCTCAAAAAAATAAGAATGATCATTAATGCAGCTTTAAGATTACAACATTTCCCAGTACATTGGAAAGTTGCGGAGATTATAATGATAGAAAAACCAGGAAAACCGGCCCACCTAGTCTCCTCCTACCGCCCAATCTCACTTTTGCCCATCCTATCCAAAATCCTTGAAAGAATTGTCCTGAATAGAATGCAACCCTATATCCATGAATCAAACATAATTCCACCTCACCAGTTTGGCTTTAGAGCCAAGCACTCCACAATCGAACAGATTCACCGTATATGTGATGTAGCTGAAAAAGCGCTAGAAGATAGAAAGGTGTGTACTGCCGTATTTTTAGACGTCTCGAAAGCGTTTGATAAAGTTTGGCACGCAGGCTTGATGTACAAAATAAAACGAAGTTTCCCCCACCAACTCAGTCAGATTCTAAAATCATTCCTAAGTTCTCGATACTTTCGGGTGCGATATGGTACTGCATTCTCCCCATTACAGTCGATTAGCGCTGGAGTACCACAAGGAAGCATACTTGGCCCGATACTATACTTAATCTTCACGAGTGATATCCCCCAGCCTATTGATAGCACCGTTGCAACCTTTGCTGATGATACAGCCTTACTATCAGTTGGAAAAGACGAAAAAGAAGCAGCCGAAAAAATTCAAAGTGCAATAAATACCACACTTAACTGGACCAAAAAATGGAAGATAACTTTAAATGAGACGAAATCTGTACATATTGACTTCACAAATAAAAGAGTAAAATACAACCCCTTAACCATCGACAATACCGTCATTCCCCACTATGATCACGCAAAATACTTAGGCATGAATCTTGACGCGAAACTTAGATGGAAGCAGCATATCAAGATGAAACGTGATGAACTCGACATCCGATACAGACAACTGCACTGGCTTCTTGGCAGGAGATCTGCCTTATCACTCCAAAATAAAATATTAATATACAAGCAAATACTAACTCCGGTCTGGCTATATGGTATACAGTTGTGGGGCTGTGCCGCAGAAAGCCAAATCGAGGTAATTCAAAGATTCCAAAACAAAGTGCTGCGTAACATGCTAGACGCTCCCTGGTATGTCAGGAACACTGATATTCATAAGGACTTACGCATCGACACTGTTCGGGAAAAGATTCTGAAGCATGCCGCAAAACATCATGAACGCCTTCAGAATCATATCAACTCTGAGGTAGCCACGTTAACAAACGACGCAAGGTTATTCCGAAGACTTAAAAGGACTAAACCAATTGATCTAGTGATCAATCATAGACGATAATAGTTGGATACCTGTTGGCCACTGCCATCGGAGAACGACATAGTATCTTGTGAGAACAGGGAAGCTTTGTGTAGTACCCGTTGGTAGTGGCCAGCAAGTGTCATACTATAATTTGCACAGATGGCTAGGCCTAAAAGGCTCATGATGGACTATTGTATTGTCATTATAATATATAATTAATTAAAAAAAAAACTGCTTGATAGTTAATTGTTGTAACTAGTTGTAGTCTGAATAAAGTTAAAAAAAAAAAAAAAAAAAACTTTGCAGCCCATCGCTTCTAATCCCAGCAGGAGTTTGTTAACAATTGCTTTCCAAAGAAGCGGTGACAGAACGCCACCTTGCGGTGTGCTTCTGCTTTCAAATGGGTGTGTGTGTGAGGTATTTCCTGCCTTAGGAATGAAAACTATCATAACCCGCCTCGAACCCTGAGGAATATAGCTAAGCTTGAAGCACCCCTAGCCTGACAGGCATCCAATGATGTTTTGCAGTTCCACTGGATGGATGCCTTCTGACCCTGGATATTTGAAAGGTTTGAAACCATTTGTGACCAATAGAAGTAGGTATTCATATATGGCATCTAATTTTACCTCGCGACCATTCACTAAACTTTCTGTGCTTTGCTCAGTATTAACTGAATATCATGGACAGTCTGTGTCTAAAAGTTGTTCTAGTAACTCTTTCCTAGTTGTAGTGTAGCTATCTCTGTAGTAGCTCTCAGTTTTGGAAACTAACTGCCAGAACTTTTCGGAGTCTGGAGGACTCAGATGCTCCCTCCAGTTCTTCACAGAAGGATCTCCAAGATTGATTCTGGGCAGTTTGCTTACATTTTTATAAACCTTTGTATCTCTTCCAGTCTTCTTCTAGGCGAGTATATTTTGCACTGTTGAAAGCCTGTCTATGACATATATAAAGGGAACCGGGAGATACAAAACGCATATTAATATTGAGCGGTGCCACGCCCCATATGTAAAAGAAAATTTAAATTAGTCATATTTCTAAAAATATTGATGATGGCCATCATGCCTTCAGCTACACTCAAGGGGATCAACGCATACTTAGGTATGTGCCATAATCGAGTGCGCTGAAGGAAGCCTGGTCTATCACCTCCAAGTAGTGACGGCTGGAAACAGTGGCGCAGCACGCCTCCAACCGAGCATGTCATGATCGGTAGGACCATGCTGCGAGCTGGCCAAGAAAGATCTAGGTACTAGTAGCACTAAAAGACCCAATATGGCCATCATCAGCACGGGAGCTGCGGAAACCGGGAGCAAACCTGGTGAAAGTGAGAGAACCTGTGTAAGGTACAATGCCAACACCTCCCCCGTTGTGGAGCTTAGTAAGCACAATTTTAAGTAAAGGCGACCGGCTCTAAGACTGCTGGAACGGTTGAGAGGTGTTGCTATGTCTCCTATGGGCCAAGCACTCTCTCTTGAACTACAATAACCTGCAAGATCACCAAGACGGATGAACCAAAAGATGAGTTTCGTACTGCGACCGCCAACCTCCTACTGCGCTTACCAAGTAGCGGAGACTGAATTGTCCTGATACAGGAACGATGGGTAGTACATGGTCATGTATGCGGACTCGGGACTCAAAATTTTAAAACGTTATGTGTACGCGATCATAGTAAACCCAAAGCGGGTGTACTAGTAAGAAGATAGTTAACCATATTTATGTTCTCTTATTACAGCGATGCAGACCAAGGCACCATCAGTCTAGAGGCAGGTGGTGAATGGATCATGACACGCTACCAAGACCAATTTTCAAGGATCTGGTGGCGCAGTCGCACAGGCTGGAGGCCAAACTAATTGTCGGTGCAGATGTTAACGCGCACCATTCGATGTGAAGCAGCACGGACAGTGCCTTTTTGATTATACCCTACAACTCGGCCATCGTGGCTAAAAGGATCACCTGATCCTTGTGTTGCTTCTTTAATTATACCTAAGATTTTTTATGTTTCTACTTTCTATTTCGGCTTTCTTGCCTGACTGTTTTAGTTTAACACGTACCTGGTCGTTACTTAGACGTCTTTGACCCAGGGTTTCATATTCTCTGTGGACCAAACACCAAACACGTCCTAAAGTTCTATTCACTCTTTCTAACTGTCTATTTGCAACTATTTTCATCTATTGTACTCTATTTTCGTCTGAGAGCTTTTTGACCTCATTTAACGTGAAACAACTGTCCCTATCCAAAACAACATATTTTGGTGTACTATACAACCGAAAATAGTCTGTAAGTGCAGCTATCGCTTCTTTCGTTGCTGTCGTCTTAGTTGGGTACAGTCTTACTAATTTCGTAAAAGCATCAACGACAAGCAATATATGTGTTTTGTGACAGCTTTTGCTTTCGATCGGTCCGTAACGGTCGATGTGAACCATCTCGAACGGGGCTATTCCTTTCGGAATGCAATGCAGAAATCCTTCCTGTTTGCCGCTCTTTGGCGAAAATGCTATATATTTTAAATAGTTACTAATATGTTCTCGGACCTTCTCTCTTACGTTTGGAAACCAATATCTTTTAGATGCGAGGTCAGCTACTTTATCTATTCCAACATATCCCATTTCACCATAATATTTGTACAACACATGGCTTTCTGTCTCTTACTGGATATAGAACAACATCGTTATTATAATCATTATTTTGTAGTTCTAATGCCCATCTAGCAACTCTAGGATTCAATTCTGTCTTTTTCGACAAATAGAATTTTGGGTGCCATTTACTATCCTCTTTCTATTGCATTAAAACAGCCCCGAACCCTAGGCTGCTAGCATCACCTCTGTCTTGTTTCTTGGATCATACAGAGCGCTCCCATTAATTTTTGTTTCAGCGTTTGAAACGAACGGAGTTTGTGCTCTTAAAACGCAAATTTTTTCTCCTTTTTTAGTAGGTCGGCTTTAATATGATTGAGAAATCTTTTATAAAACGTCGGAAATATGAGCAGAGCCCTAAGAAACTCTGCACCGACTTAGCCTAATTCCGGAAAATCTTTGATCGCATCTAACCCTTTTTCATCTGCCATTATGCTTTCTCCATTTTTTGTATACCCTAAGTAATGCACACTTTCTTGCAAAAATTCACACTTATCTAACCTCAACTCTAATTTATTTGCTACTAACCATTTTAATACTTGTTCTAAAATCTTGAAGTGTTTTGCAGCATTTTTTGTACCTATCATTATCATATCATCAAAGTAAATTATTATCTTTTACCACATCCGCGAACACTTTATTTATAAACCTTTGAAAAGCAGACGGCGTATTTTTCAGCCCGAACGGCATCCTCAAAAATTCGAACTGTCCCATAGGGGTCACGAACGATGTATATTTTACTGACTTTTCATTCACATAAACATGAAAAAACCCATTTTTTAAGTCTAGCTTTGTAAACAATTTTTTTGCCTGCAAGCCTGTCCAACAAATCATCAATTATCGGAATCGGGTAATTTTGCTTTAGTGTTATCTTATTTAGGCTTCTGTAATCTACACACATTCGCAATTCACCTGTTTTTGAAGTGAAACTTTTTTAGCGAGGTCTTACACCTTAGAAAAAAAGGTAACAGAAATCAAAGATACTTCAGAAGCGAAGTGAGAGATAAAAAATGCTTCACTGATTCGTGAGCGAATATAAAATTTCCTCATCTATGAAGTAATAAGCAAACAAACGAGAGAGTAGATTTCGCCCAGTAAACATTTCATGTATACACGTATACACTCATATGGCTGTGTAATACTCATAGCTCGTTGCCTTGCTTAGCTGCTGCTAATAAGGATGGAAACATTAAAATATTGGGAAGACACATTTTATTTGAATGTTGTTGTTGTTGTGCACATTGTGGCAGTACGCCAATAATATGAGTGGCCACTAATATGTTTATTAGAAATGATTTCTATAATTTTTATTGCCGAATTATTGCTTATTGCTGGAATTATATGACTACTGTGCACTTCATATACATTATACATTGTAACTAAAACTTCATTTCTAACATTTTGTGCAGCAGTTTCACTGAAGGAAAATTGAACGGTGTAACAAGAGTTTAATTTCACTTCTAACCTCTGGTTCATCGGATTGGGAAGAATCCGAGTAACACTCCCTAAACAATTTGTGAAGTGTCAACTTATCGACGACTGATACATTTTTTCCAACACACAAATCGTCTTTCACTTCATTGTTCTGGCGTTCAATGTTCAAGATTTCACTTTCGAAACTATCAACAACTTTGCTCATGTACTTGTCAACCATTGCTCGTTGTCCGATTGTTTTTTCACTGTCGCATAGCACAATTTTAAAATTTGCCTTTTCTAAGGCAATCTCGTCCTAGCAAAACTGAGCTCATTGAATCATCATTTACCGCAATCAACTCAATTTCAATAAATTTAAACTTCAAAAAAGCCACTTAATTTTTTATTAATTTACTATTATTTAATCCTCTGTAACAAATATCTTTAATCGGGCTTAATTAAACACCTTTTGGAATAAAACACTTTTTAACTAAGCTGACTGAACTTCCTGTATCTATGAGGCTCAGCTGCAAAATGTCCGAAACTGCTGCAGTTGAAGCATCTCCCCTTGCTCACGCTCTTCTCGTTTTTTTTTTTTTTTACAACTGGAAGCTACCAAGTGCCTCAAACAGTTCCCCTCTGCCTTTGTACCGCTTATTCTGCGCATACATGCGGATCTGAGGATCCGGTATTGCGTCGATAATAAAATCAACTAACTCTTTTTCGTCGATGTTAACACCGCTTGCTAACGTTGTCTTTTCGGCGAAATATATCGCAAAACTTTCGTTATAGCGCCACTTTCGCGACTCAAACTTTTTACGGAGCAAAAGCTAAACTGTCTAATAAGTCTTCTATTTTTTTTTTTTTTTATTTGATTGTAGCCAAGACTGTGCTCGGCCTTTTAATTTAAGTGCAATTATAGCACGAGCTTTATTTTGGGTTAAGCCATACGTTTTTTGAACATTAACCAACTGCTCTGTCTACTCCATGACATCACCGTCGCCGTCTGTTAGAAACTCTTTGATGACAAGTTTCTTTCGCGCACCAACAACTCGTGATCTTTTTTTAGTAATAATGGTTAGCTAACTCTCGACGTGCTTTGTTCGGTTGTTTCTTTTTCTATTGCAACATCTTTACTTCTCACTTCTTATTCTTTCGGTTTAACACTTACTTTCTTTGACATTGTGTCGCAATATCAAACTAGAGCAGTTAGCAATGTCTTACGCAGTTACTGTTATACGTTCTTTTAAATGAATTACATAACATAACATGAGAACATAACAATACAAAATCACAGTACCCTACAAAAGGTATATCACTTTTAAAATAAACAAAACTCTACCAAAGCCTGTCCGAAATATCAGAAAAACAGACTGGTTCAAATATGTAGACATAGTAGGAACACCCTTGAAACTCAGCCATTCAGCACCCCAGATAGTGTTGGTGAGCTAGAAACTTTGGCAGAGTCTGTAACAGCAAACCTAAATGCAGCTCTGGCCAAAGCATGTCCGATAAGAAAACCGAGGGGTAATTTCAAACCTCGGTGGTGGGCGGTCGAGCTAAGCAAGCTTTGGGATAGCAGCAGGCACGCCTATAATAAGGCAATATCCACCCGCCTAGAAGAAGACTATATATAGATATAAAGAATCTCTAAAGGTCTACAGATAATGTAAACGAACTGCACAGAGGCAATCTTGGAAATGCTTCTGAGGCTTCTAGATTCCGCAAAATTCTAGCAGAATGCTTCCAAACCTGGGAGCTACTACATAAAATGGACGGCTCGTTCATCACAACAAGTAAAGAGTCATTAGAACTCCTACTAGACACACACTTTCCGGGATGCTCAGACAACATTGAGCATTCACTCAAAAGACTTAAGACCGATCTCTCTATCTTCCTTTCTGCTGAAAACACTAGAAAGGCTGATTGAAATCAACTTAAGACTAACGATAGCCGGAAATTTGATCTCTCAAGCTCAGCACGCTTACACCAAACGGAAATCGCTCGAGACTGCACTTCATTCCTTTATCTCTTGCATCAGCAGGAGTTCACCCTCGCAGCATTCCTTGATATAGAAGGGGCCTTCAACAACGTCAATGCAAGGGCTATCACCACAGCACTCACTGACCTGCAAACGGAATCGGGCCTAGTGAACCTCATGGGCCAAATGCTATAAAGCAAAGTCGTTAAGGCAGATCTAGGAGAATCCAATTTTCGCAGAGCAGTGATAAGAGGCATACCGCAAGGTTAAACAAACTATTACTAGGATTAGAATCGATCAGCTGCAAAGTGATAGGCTACACGGACGACTTTGTTGTTGCTGATTCTGGTAAATATATATCCACTCTACTGGTTGAGTGCATCACAACACAACAAACAGATTCGAAATATTGCAATCGCAATGCAACAATACAAACGACACTGGGACAAATCCAAGTAACTTCACAGGAAATAATAAAATCAACCAAAATGTTAATAATCAAAATAATAAAAAACCACACCCCTTTCCCAGTCACTAAATAAAAAAAATGTTAAATCCCCGCCAATATATGTTCAAGGAACTCAAAAAATTAAAACACTAACCGACGCATTAACAGGCACGATTGGTAAAAATAACTATTTACTCAAATGCTTTGCCAATAACGAAGTACGTGTACAAACTAATAAACATAGATCAAAAGGCACTAAAAGGCACTTTTAAAATAAAAGAGGATCGAAACTTTAAAGTCGTGCTAAGAAATATGCATCCAAATGCAGATGTTGGGGAAATTAAAGCCGAACTAAGAGAACTTGGGCATGCTGTCCAAATCGTTCACAATGTCAAACAACACCACACGATAAAACGGCTTCCACTGTTCTTTATTGAAATAAAACACGCTCAAAACAATAATGAAATCTACAACATAAATACCTTATTACACACCAAAATTAGCTTCGAGTCGCCACATCACAAAAGAACAGTTGCCCAATGCAGTAAATGCCAAAAATATGGCCACTCAAAAGAACTTTTGCACACGAGACTCAGTCGTCTGCGTAAAGTGCGCTGATAAGCATACTGCTAACTATAAAGGGTGCGAAATCTACAAGGCACTAAAAATCAAACATTTCCCTGCAACTCGGGCTACAGCCATCAACTAATGATACTAGAAAAACACAAAATGTTACCCTACCCGAACTAAGTTATGCCAATGCAGTAAAAAGTAAAAGTAGCAGGAATATGGAAACAACCCAACTGAAGGATCCAGCCCCCTCACCAGTAAAAGCTCCGAATGCAAGCCACATAACACAATAACACTCAAAAAACTTCACCTCACATCATTATGCATCTGAACTAATTGAGCTAAAGAACATGATAAAGAAATCGGTACAGCAAATGTCAAATATAAACATTCTGATTGCCACTATAAGCAAACAAAATGGATAGCAGCTTTAATATTGTGATATGGGATGCAAACGGACTAATAAACCACTTACTAAAACTTAAACAATTCCTCAACGACAATGCTTAGACGTAGCACTCATATCAGAAACTCACCTAACGCACAAACATATAATAAATATACCAGATTATAAAACAATAAACAATAACGACGACTATTATTCATACCTTCAAACATTACGACCTAGATTCATATGTGCGGGCGACTTCAATGCCAAATACACTAACTGGGGTTCAAGAATATGTAACAAAAATCTACTTAACGCAATTCAAAAATGCAAATCTAAGCATATTAATACAGGAGAACCAACATACTGACCTGCAGACCAGTTAAAAAATCTTGACTTGATTGATTTCTGTATCATTAAAATCTTTGACATAAATCATTTTCACATTGAAAAAGCGTATGAACTCTCCTCTGACCACTCACCGATATTACTTTAATACGCAGCAGCAATAAAGGTACCCCTAGATAAATAAAGATACACAATAATAAAAGAGACTGGAAATCATTCCGAGATTACATTGAAAATCACCTTCAAACTCATATACCACTAAAAACTCCAGATGACATAGACTCAGCAATAGCACATATAAACATCATAATTAAAGAAGCAGCCATAAAAACCGCGCCAACCTATTCAAAACGAACAACTCGAAAAAGCAACCCAAAAATCAACAGATTAATAAAAGATTGTAGGTCAGTATGCAAAAGATGGCAACAAACTCAATTTCCGGAAGATAAAATCAAATGGAATAGAGCGACAAACGAACTTAAAAAGGTGTTAAAAGAGAAAAACGATAGAGAAGCATGCAACTAAATTAAAAATTTAACTGCAACATCAGACACAATTTATTCATTATGGAGAATCACAAACAACTTTTAAACAAAACGCCTTACATACCACCAATAAAAAACGAAACGGCTGCTGAGCTCGCACGAATATAGAAAAGCCAACCACTCTAGCTGACTACTTCGAAGAAGTTTTCTCAGATGGACAACTCAGCAACAATTGACAAGGTCTGGCATAAGGGGCTAATATACCATCTAAAAAAAAGGCTTCCGCAAAATATTTCGCTAATCCTAGAAAGCTACATTTCTGAAAGTAAATTGGAAGTCAAATTCAACGATAGCACCTAATCATTACGAACAATAGAGGCAGGAATTCCTCAAGGCAGCGAACTTGGAAAATTGTTGTATGCTCTGTACACAGCAGGCATTCCGGTATAAGAGGATGATGATACTTTCGCTGACGATACAGTTTTACTTTATGCAAACACAAACCTATCTATAGCCATCAACAAACTACATGATATAATAAACAAAACAGCAGACTGATTCAATTTCTGGAATATCAAAATCATCAAATATCATATATTACAACAACGAATATCCCAACAACAAATATTTAAATAATAAAAATATTTAAATAATAAAATATCTCGGAATGCATCTAGATAATAAACTTACTTGGAAAGACCACATCATTAAGGAAAAGAAAAAAAGCGTAAAATTTTTCGCTTCAAGGTAAAAACATAAGATCATTTAATAATATCATAGATAACACCAAACAAAAATTGTTAAGTTTTAATTACAACGCATGATTTCAAGTTATGCTATCAATATATGATTCTGGCGTCTTTCCAAACAGAGTTGTCAACAATTAAAACTTTCTTGCATAAAAAACACAAAATATTTGGATTACATGTAAAAAAATTTTAAATCGCCGTTAAATCTGTTTGTACGTTTTTTGATTGTATAGAAAATTGAGAGGCATTTAGAAAAACGGGAAATCTAAGCATATATCATCACTGTGTTGGTGAGTGAGTGAATGAAAAGGATGGTGGACAACTCTATAACACTTGACACTGTGGTGTGTTTTGGAATGCAACTCTGGTGTCAAAAATATTGCCTACAAAAAAATTTACAAGCAAATATCAAATTCTAATTGATGCCTTGTTCAAATTTTAATTACATTATACAGCTAATATAACTAATATAGCCGTGAAAACCATCATTCCACCAAGTTAACGAACTGCCCATAAAATAATTTACAACACTTCGAAGACTTAAGTGTTTACGACCAATAAACTTGATTTAAAATCAATTAATACAAATTAACAATTCTCATTAAATATAACTTGTTTTTATAAATTCCTAATTAATACTAGAAAACAATAACAACAGTTACTACAGTTAATGTATTGAAAGTAAAATCTAAACCCACCCTCTAAAACATAATGTATAAAATTAGTAATAATAACAAATACTCAAATTTGGGAAAAGTAAAAAAAAATTGTACAGTCATGTCTGGATATAGTAAACTAATTATTGCAAGGCCTGTTCACAGTATTGATGTTGTTCACTATATCAAGGTTACAATTTTTGCTCAAAAACTCGTTTTATTTGTTAAAAAAATACTTTGTGTATATAAATTCAATAAAATAAATTAGTAGGAAAACATTAATGAATTTTGTTCACTATTTAGAAGTTTTCGATTGTTCACTATTTTGATTATGTACTAAAAAAAAAATGTGTATGAGCACACGCTTGGATTGATGTGAGACGTGGATTGTTCAATAGCTGTTTTATATAAATAATATACATAGAGAACGAGACAAAAACAAAATATTCAATTTAATTTAAATGTAAGTAAAGACATGCATTGTCAATATTTTCATATATCCCCCGCAAGATTTGAACGCATGCCGCAAATTGATTAAAAACAAAAATAAAAAACCAACTCAAAAAACTTCCGCCACAAGATATATTGGACAATGCATTTACACATTGAGCCTTCGACGTTGCTTAATCATATATTTATAAAATTTGTCCGGTTATGGGAAAGAAATGGTTGGTTATCGGAGTGTTAGCAACAATAACAGGGAAATTGTGACGTTAGCTTAAAATTTCATTTCACTTCAGCGAGCGAAAATATGTTATACACCAGAGTGAGACAACTTGAAGTCGATATTTGTCTGTGCAAACATTGACCTTAAGCTTGGATTCCACAAGCAGCTGTTTACTACATGCTGAAAGAGGAAAACTCATTGACTCACGACGTCATACAAAAGCTACAAAAAATAGTTATAAGTGGCAGTTGGCGGCTTTTCCGTGATAAATTAAATTAAGTAAATTAGATAAAGTAGAAGCAATTTTCGTATAATTTTTTTCTTTCAGTATTTATTTTTCTCAAATGGTTGCATGTCAAAAATTGATGCAACATGATTGTCGACTATGTACATATAGTAACATGATCACACTAAATATGTGTGCAAGTTATCAGGACCACACAAAGTGAAAGATCAGCATGACAAACAAAGGCAACGAACTCAAGTGGCGTTGACAGACAAGGGCAACGCACTTGAGTTGAAATATGATCATACAATGTGTGCACTTGTGACTTATGGGTAAGAACTGCAACATCAACACTCTGCCGCTATGACTCCAACGCGGCATGTGCATGATCATGAACAAAACGACAGCGTAGGTTTAGTTCTAAGTCTGGAAGTTGTAAAAAGTTAGTTCTGAGCGAGCAGCCGAATAAGACACAACAGCAAAGAAATAAAGCAATTGATAAAATCTACTCGGTTGTTATTTTTATTTTATTCCGTCAAAGGTTTGCATCGAGAAGTGAATCTAATATTATTCAAACACAAGCACATTGAGTGTAAAAAAAAAAAAAATTTTATAATTGATCCGTAAATAAGAACCTACACGAATTCAACTGTGTAAAAACAAAAAAAAAAAAAAAAAAAAAAAAAATCAATCATGAACATGATCATGATAACAACGATCCACCACCAATGCTGCTGAGCACGGTTGACTTATCGCAACTGCTGCAGCTAATCCGATATGTTCCTGTTTTTGGGGGAGACCCATCAACATTGGCGTCATTTATCAGGCGGATCGAGTACCTGTTGAGCATCTATCAGACAACAAATGCTAGACAGGAAATTATCATCTACGGAGCGATCGAGGTGCAGCTGGAAGGGAGTGCCCAGCGAGTAGTGCAAATGTCACAAGCTAACACATGGCCAACATTGAAGCGAGTACTTATAGTAAGTTTTGTGAAGACGTAGAATTTAAAATGTTTGAAATATCGAATAAGTTAGAATTAGAAGGTAACTGCGACGATATCATTAGATACAGACAGGCAATGTATAGTACAGTAAAAAAATTGATAGATAGAAAATTGCCTGATAGATTATTTGGCATACTAAATCGCCAAGATATTTCAACCATTGCAAAATTAAGACAGGTGGCCCAACAAGAAGGCCTGTATGAAGAAAAAATCATTAAAAGCGAAAACAATTTTCAACAAAATAAAACTAATTCTCGACGAAATTCAAACAATCATGTCAACCAAGAAACCAGTGTTCCAAATATAAGTACTCCACAAATTAACTATCATCAAAGCCAACATACTAACTTTCATCAAAATAGACAGCGTTATGATAGGAGGCAGAATCAATACGACAACGATAGAAATTTTTACAATGGTTTAAGGCAGGGATTAGAAAGAGAGCAGGGTAATAACCCGATGAATGGAGCAGTGCATAATGCACAAGCAAATCAGGGAGTGCATCATCAACCCGTCAAAAGACAAAGACCTGACAATGGTTCAGGTAATGTCACCAGAATGGAAGTTGATGAAAATTTTCTTCAATCAGCCTCGGAAAAACCTATATCACAATAAAAATAAATAATAAAAAATTAAAATGTTTAATTGACACTGGCTCTAGTATTAACATAATGTGCGAAAATATTTTTGAATTTCCAGTGTATAAAAAACCAATTCAAGTAAAAACAATAAATAAAGAAATAACCTTGGTAGACTATGTTTGTTTTGGCGCAAGCAAATTGTGTCCCGAAGAACAAAATTTTTATGAGCATCAATTCTCAGAAAAATATGATATGCTGTTAGGCAGAAACTTTTTGAAGGCAGCAGCTGCAAAAATAAATTATGAAAATGAAACAGTTGAGCTCAGCAACTATAGGTTTGACTTCAGCGGAAATGAAATTGAACCCGAATTGGTTGCGGAATCGCATAAGCAGAATCAAGTCAGCGTAAATGAAACTGATTCGTTTGTGGATTCTAAAAAGCAAGAAATTGTAAATGCTAATAATAATAATGAAACAGAATTTAATTATGCTATGAATTATGAGCTAAGCGAGAATGAGAATGAAAATGACTTTAGAGTTGAGCACTTGAATAATGAAGAAATCAAAAGTTTAATGAATGTTTTAAATAAATACAAAGATATAAGTTATAGAGAGGGCGATTAGCTGACATTTACTAGCACAATAACACATAAAATAATTACAAAACATGAAGATCCAGTGTATAAACGACCATACAAGTACGCACAGATACATGAAGAGGAAGTTAATGCACAAATACAGGATATGATAAGACAAGGCATTATCAGAAAATCGAGTTCAGCGTATTGTTCACCTATTATAATAGTACCAAAAAAAGAAGATGCCTCAGGAAAAAAGAAGTTCAGGATAGTAATCGATTATAGAGGACTTAATGAGATCACAGTGGACGACAGATACCCTATTCCTAACATGGATGAAATTTTGGACAAACTAGGTAGAT
>JBAMBQ010005307.1:0-37442 GCA_037044495.1 Stegana nigrithorax | reverse complement strand
ATACGGCATGTTTAGCACACGGGTTTGTGCCATCCGCCTGGAGGGAGGCCAGAGTAGCCTTCATACCAAAACCTGGTAAAGACGACTACACCCTCCCAAAAAGTTTTAGACCCATTAGTTTATCATCATTCCTACTAAAGGATCTGGAGCGAACAGTTCATCTGTACATTAGATCAAAGCTTCTCAAACGCAATCCTCTCAACATGAACCAGCACGCTTATCAGAGTGGAAAATCATGTGACTCTGCTCTTCATGATCTTGTCAATAAAATCGAAGGGAGCATGAGCACCTTCTGGCAGTGTAGGCGAGCTTTTGGTAAAACATGGGGATTGAAACCTAAAATAGTACATTGGTTGTACACAACTACAATCAGACCAATCTTAACCTACGCAGCTTTAGTATGGTGGCCAAGAACCTGTCTCAAAATGACAATCAAGCCGCTAAACAAGCAGCAAAGAGAAGTCTGCTTGGACTCTCTTAATGCGCTGTTAAATTTGCTACCGCTGGACTTGGTAATTCAGAAAGAAGCACTGAAAATAGCATACAGACTACGACGTAACGGAGCCTAGAATTCCGTAGATGAATTAAGGCATGGTAAAATATTGGAAAAGTTCGATAGACGTGGTTCACCATTGTCTCTACCTTCTGATATTATACCACTGACAGTTTCCCTGCGGAAAGGTTACAAAATGGAGCTCACGCATAGAGAAATGTGGATTCAACCACAGGAACTCCTTGATAGCTTCACAATTGTAATCTATACTGACGACTCCCTCACACCAAAAGGAACTGGCGCGGGTTGGTTCCTCAACGACTTAGTGAAGGAATCCTACCCACTTATGAATCTAGCTACAGTTTTTCAAACTGAAATATACGCTATTTCTCAGGCAGCAGACTGGATCAGGCAGTAAAGGAAACGCGGACACAATATTGCCATTTGCAGCGATAGTCAGGCGGCACTCTCGTCCCTGGACAGTGTCAAAGTTACCTCTAAGCTTGTTCTTGACTGCAAGAGTAGGCTGAACAACATTTCTAAATGTAATACAGTCACTCTTTTATGGGTTCCAGGCCACAAAGGCATTAGTGATCACACACTTACAAAGCGCTGCGTAAACGTATTACGAATTATTTTTTGATAATTTCGCGTGACCATCTTTGCTTCTGCTGAAAGTTCTAGGGCAAAACGGATTTCATCGGCCGAAAAACCAACATTTACTAATAAAAACCCTTTTGATTTTCAAGATATGGCTATCAAATTATGGATTTAACAGTTTTAGATAATGTCTAATCACATATCTCAATATTATGTATATCGATTTACTATATCATATAGCTGTCATAGGAACGATAGACCAAAAAACATTTAGTAAAAAAAAAAAAATTTTTGGTTATTAAGAAATCGTTACCAAATTTTGGATTTAATAATTTTAGGTCAAATTCCTCAATATAATAGATATCGGATTATTATAATAACGGCTGATTTTTTAGCTATTATATTTTTGGCAACACTGGTTTAAACAGCTGACACACATTTCGTGTTTTGTTTCACTGTCAAACATTTTCAATTTGGTCTATATTATTGAATTTTATTATCAAAATGCGTGCTCTGTTAAGAAAGTTCATCGCGCGCTGTGTTGTGTTGTGTTGTGTTGTGTTCAGCGACGAAGCTCATTTTTGGCTCAATGGGTACGTGAATAAGCAGAATTGTCGATTTTTGAGTGAATATCAGCCAGAAGCATAGCAAGAGCTACCAATGCATCCAGAAAAAGTCACAATTTGGTGCGGTTTATGGGCTGGTGGCATCATTGGACCGTACTTCTTCAAAGATGATGCGAATCGTAACGTAACTGTGAATGGTGAGCGCTACCGTGAGATAATATCAAACTTTTTTTTGCCCAAAATGCAAGAGCTTGACTTGCATGACATGTGGTTTCAACAAGACGGTGCCACATGCCACATAGCACGCGCAACAACGGACTTATGGAGAGGCGAGTTCGGTTAACATTTTATTTCACGTTCGGGACCGGTCAATTGGCCGCCTAGATCGTGCGATTTAACGCCTTTAGACTATTTTTTGTGGGGCTATGTTAAAGCTCATGTCTATACAGACAATCCCGCTTCAATTGACGCATTGGAAGACAACATTGAAGCATTTATTCGTGAGATACCAGCCGAAATGTTGGAAAAAGTATGCCAAAATTGGACTAAGCGGATGGACCATTTGAGGCGCAGTCAAGGTCAACATTTGCATGAAATAATCTTCAAACATTAAATTATATGGACCGTACTATCGATTCAAATAAAGATTTCATGCATTTTTCTGAATTTTATGTGTTTTTTTTTAAAAACTTTCCTATAGCTTTTAAAAAATCACCCTATATGGTAGCTACATACCGTACCAACGATCGGCCGAAAAGTTACTTTTACTAAGAAAAAACTTTTTGTTTCTTGAGATATCCTTACATAATGAATACAAAATATATATTAATAGTTAATATTAAATGCTTCATTCATGTCTGCAATTTGTTGTTAATTTTTGACCACGTTCTTTTGATCATTTAACCAGAGACAACTTATAAATAGATACAGCACCAGAGCAATGTTACGACCACTGTTAAGTTTTCAAACTAGGTGCCGCCGGGCAGGGTAAAAGACGAAGCGAAAACTGGGCGTCTTGTCTAACTTCGCTTTGCTTCTTCTCTTTTTGTCCCATTTCCTCATTCAAATGTGCTGCTACGCTCATACTGCCTAAATTAGTCGTTTGTTTTCGATCAGTGTCTTATTCCTTAGCAATTGACACTTCTTCCCCGCAAAAATTTGTCCCCCTTGCCCAAATGCGTTTGCATTTCATTTTTTTCTCGCTCTCGCACGTCACAATGTGCTACTTGCACTAATGTGACATTAGACAATCGTTTGTTCTGTGATTTTTTTGTGTGCGCTTCCGTGTGTTGTGTTGCTTCCTTTATGCTTGTTCCCCTCGCCTAAATGCTATGGAGCCCAAAATTGCTCTGATGATTTTCGTTGCTTGCTGATTCTGCTTTTTTGCAATTATGATCGCCTGGTATTATGAATTAAAATTCAATGAAAATATTACACGCAAATGATGCGTTGTGGTAGGAATTTTTTTATTTAATATAGCTGGGATGGTATATTACTGTTGTTGTTTGAAGATTTGTATTTAGCAAGGACAATATGTGGGAAATATGTGGCGCTTAGTTGTTGCGCCGATGTGCGTTTCTAACTACGATGGTGCGGTGCAAGGCTTTCTTTGTTTGAAATCTTTAAATGTGTCTGACATTTGAAGCGAATAGTAAAAGACCAAAATTAATCTTCCACCAACTATTCATACTTTGTGTAGTCAGCCTGCAATTTCCTTATTGAAGTGTTTTTAGCACTCCTCTACAAGCCAAATGAACTGGTGTTTCGATTCAACTGCAGTTCAGTTCAACGCCAGCCCAACTTTTGTTCCATATGAACTGAATAATTGCACCATATTTTAATAAATGTATTTTGCACACAATTATTTTCACAAATAATGCATGATTAGTGCAAAATATTCTAATTGGCTTTAACTTTTTTCATGCACACAACCAAAGCGTAAAGAAGCAGCGTTGAGAATTTATATGCCCGTAGCAATGAAGAAGCAGAGCTAATATTTCTTAAAAAGCAAGAAAAATAAAAAAGCTACGCAATTGAAACTTCTAAAATCATGACAAATTCGCTTATTTGTGTGTGTAAACACATTACTGATGGTGTTGATGTCCAAATGCATACAAAAATTGAATACGACGGCCTTTTTATACCAGGCACACATGAAAAGCAGAATGAAATTCATATGACAATAAAGAAGCAGCAGCAACATAAAGTAAAAAATACATTCTTATTAATCAAAACTTCAAAATCATGACAAATTTCATACCAGGCACTCATAAAATGTAGCAAGTAATAGGATGGTCTGCAGCAAGAAATTTGCACACTCGTCCACTTCAACATCAACTACATTCTTGAAATGCGAATAAAATGGCAGTTGCCACCAAAAAAACTTATATGAGTTAAGCCAATCAAATCAAACGAAAATTTTAAGTCAGAGTAGCAAAGCACTACGGCACACTTAACAGAAATTCGGGGAATAATAAAGGCTCCCGCATACAAAAATTTCAACTTCTATGAGATGCGGCCTCTATATGATTAACAGTCTCTGTGATTTAACATTGTTTTGTCTTATTGCATTAGCAACAAGTACAGCATGTATAATTTCCACGAAATTAAGAAATATGCAAACAATGTCAGCTTTGTAGCGAGGCCAAATATTTTTGCGAGATCGAAATTTTCGGCTGAAAACAATTTCGTTTCAATA
The DNA here is from genome assembly GCA_037044495.1 of Stegana nigrithorax. NCBI lineage: Eukaryota > Metazoa > Arthropoda > Insecta > Diptera > Drosophilidae > Stegana > Stegana nigrithorax. Next base: position 33,085 of record JBAMBQ010005307.1, on the reverse strand, counting down.
GCTAGCTAACGAAACACCATATAATGATCCGTTCTTGGGTTCATTTTTTGCAAAAATATGATCAGCAAATAACATATTTTCTCTTTTATTTCTATTGTTATTTTATAAGCCAACAAAACCCAATTTTTGCTTGAAAACCAAGAGGCAAAATACTTAAGTGACTAACTGTATGTATGCTCACTGAAATGATGATGACGTTTGCAGCGGCAATAAAACTCGCAAGCCCTAGCTCGTCACAGGTTTGTAAAATTAAGAAAAAGTCGGTGTGATTGTTGTAAAATTTTACAAAGCAAATTCAAATCGGCTCTTCAAATTATCTAAATAAACTTCAACAAAGATTATTAAAATTCAAAATTTTTTTTTAACAAATATGTTCGTAATGATTTTTTGTCAAAAATTACGATTTAATATTTTTGTAAATATACTTTATTAAGTTCAAATTTTCATCGTCTATTCGAAGCTCGGCCCCGACCACGTCCTCTAGGTCCTCCACGGCCTCGTGCTCCTCGTCCCCGACCTCGACTTCCAACTCGTCCGCTATCCTTCTTTTTTGTTTTTGATTTTGGAGTATCATCAATTAGCAACGTTTCTAGTGGCAGACTATCAGGCAGTACAAAGTATCTTATATTATTTCCGCGAATACTCAAGGAATCTAAATGTACAGGATCCCTATTTTTAATAGTCATTTTCACTGATTTTAGATGAGTGTTCATTGCTACATCCACACCGGTAATTGTTCCATGAATTTGAGTACCATTTTTAAGTTCAATCGTGACTGTTTCGTGGCTAAGCTTCATAAGAAACCTAAAATAATTTGTATTAGATTATTAAATGTAAACAAAATTTACTATATACATATGTATATCGAAAAAAAACCATCAACAAAAGCAACATTTTTAATTTTATAAAAGTTAAGAAAATCTACAAATCCTTTTTATTTACGACTATTTGCCTCATCAGCTCATAAAGAGTCAAGGTATCCTAGCTCTGAACAAGATTATAAAATTTGTTCGACTTAAAATCACTAGAAGGCCTATATAAAATTCGAGAAATGATTAAAGGGTAACCGAGGTTTGCTCTAGGGTGTTACCATTTGAATTTGGGAAATTTAAAAATGATCGCAACATTTTTCCAAATCTCAGTGAAAAAAAAAGGAAACGGGAAAAACTGATCACCATTGCCATATATTTTTAGATGAATGCATTATTGATATAAAATGTACAGTTTGTCAAGATAACTATTATCACATTAAAAAAGTATTTTGCCTATTGGTTTTCATGCAAAAATTTTATTTTATTATATATATATTTATTTATACTTATAAAATAACCACAATTGGAAAAATAGAAAAAAAAAATTTTGCTCTTCTGCTAAAGACATATTTTCACAAGTTACGATGATCTGTTAGCTCGTTCAAATTATTGCATGAAAACCAATAATAATAATACTTAAGGGACTAACTGCATATTTTTTTTTATTGATTATAATTACACATCAAACGATAATCTCTGTGCTGGAATATTCAAATCAAACTAAATGACTTTATGGTGAGCACAAAGTCAAAATTATACAAAGAAAAACACAAAGCAAAGAGAATACTTAACATTTAGTGTACCGTTTATCGCTGAATTGGTGCAAAAAGGAATAAAAACAAAGTTGTAGCAATAATTTCTTGACAGTCGAAAAATGGAGTTAGTTTTGTTTTTGCTGTTATTTTGTTATACATTGAAGTTTCACTTTTTAACAATTAGTTTTTAAATACTGTAAATAATTATAATCAATAAACAAATTATATGTTCTGGACTAATGTGTGTAATTTTTTTGGGTATAAAGTTGAAAAATTTCATTTTTTTTCGATGTGACAACTATTTATTGACAGACTGTATATGCATCAAATATGTGTATCCACACATTAACATTACAAAGACTTCAGGCGCACTTCAGAGCGAAAATAGATCATGTGAGGCCTACTCACTTAATTTTGTTGCAATAAGAGCTGTGGAAAACGATGTTGAACCAATCTCGAAAGGATTACCTCAAGCAAGACCTGTGATTGGTTTTGAAAAGATTGCCTAGTAAAAAATTTGAAAAATAAAGAAAATATCATTATGAGTCTTCTCGGATGTCGTATTAGATGGAATCGACGGTGTCAGTAAATTTATATAATATTAAACAATTGAACTTCAGAGGAAAGCTAATTTTTTAAATTAACAAAATATTTGACTGAGTAATTAATTCTTTATTTGGATTTTTGGTATAATTCCTTGTCAGTCTATCGATACAAAAAAATTAAAAGGAAAACGTTGATATTTTGCAAACATGAAGGTTTCCGCATGTTTAATATCTGATTGCACGCTACACGTACCCTGCTCAACATGTGAAAGAAAGTATAGTAGTTCCAAGTTTTTTTGCTTTCGTAGGTCCAAATGACCAAATTTATCAAATCAATGGTATATTTCTGAAAAATAAAATGCTGTTTAATGGGAGGAATAGAAATATCAACAAGACTGCGATCCGAAGCATATAGTCAAATGTAGTGCTGGACGAAACATATCGATACATCGATGTTCTATTTTTTTTCGATAATCGATGTTTTTTTCGATTATTGATGTTTGTACTAATTTTACATCACTGAGAAAAAACGCGGGAAAAGCTAGGTAAGTGAAAAGCTATAAATGCATTTTTAAATAATAAAGCTTAATTAACCAATAAAAAATATTAATTTTGTAAAGGATATTGGTGGTGACAATGCTTGGAAATGGAGAAGTTTTAGAAAAATTCGAATGGCAAAGGTAATTATAATCTTGCAGTTGCAGTCTTATTTGTGTGGCTCTATATTTTCATCATTATATATATGTTTTTGAATGTAGATAGCAATAATGCGAACTCTATAGAGTTAGTCAGTGAAGAAATCCCTAGTAAGCGGGCAAAGTATGGAAGTTCAGCAGTCTGTAACTTTTTTAATAAGTCCACGGATGGCAAGTCTGCTAAATGTGTAAAATGTGGGAAAACATACCAAACAAGTGGTAATACAAACAATTTGTCTACTCATCTGAAGCGCATGCATCCTACTTTGACAACAAGTGAACTTCCGAAGGCCCCGGGATCTATTTTGCCGATTATAGACAAAAATTACATAGCATCGTCATGTAGGAAAAGAAGTTTAGATTGCGCATTGATGTATTACATCAGCTCAGACCTGCGACCTTTCACAGTTGTGGAAAACAAAGGGTTTTGTCATTTTATCAACACGCTTGATCCTCGTTACGGGTTACCTTCTCGTACAAAATTGGAACGGAATTTGGTTTGTTGTTATACTTTCTGTTCTTGAATTCTTTGGATATGTTTTAATATCTTTTGTTTTATATTGCCTATGCAATAATAAACCTATGAATAAATGGACAAATTGCAATGTTTTCAATACATTATGAGCATTAAACTAAACTTTAAAAAAATCGCCATTAGGAAAGGTCGATTATCGATACATCGATGTTCTTTCAGCGAAAATATCGGTATATCGATGTTGGCAAACATCGATGATTCTCCAGCACTAGTCAAATGTGGACTTGCTTCGCTACGCGTTTTTTTGTTTCTGTCCATCTTCATCTGTCAAACCCGTTAGAACCATGAGAAAAAAAAATCACAAGCTTTTTCTTTGTCCAAATAGTTATTCCTTTAAATATCCAAATTAGAATCTGATAAAGCAATTTTGGTGGTTCTTTTGCGCAATGCGCTCTCAATTGTCTGGTTTCGCATTTGACTGTTGTTAGAGCATAAATTATGTTTTGAAAATACTACATTTTTTGCAAATATTAGAGCGTAAGTCATTGTTTCTTCTGTGTGTTTATTGTAATTTTAGTTATTGTATTTCCGAAATGTGAAAGCAGTGTTTACGAAATTTATAAGAAGTTACTTCACCTGATTTTTTAAGCGATTTTAATAAGTACAGTTTTCACTTCGGGGTAAAAACATAGGATCATTTAATAATGTCATTGAGGAATTGAGAAATATCATAAGAAATTGAGAGGCATTTAGAAAAACGGAAAATCTAATCATATATCATCTCTCTGTTGGTGAGTGAGTGAATGAAAGAGAATGTCAATGCAGAAGGCGGACAACTCTAACACATGACCCCATGGGCTTGTTTTGGAGTGCAACCCTAGTGCCAAATATGTAACCTACAAATACAAATTGCAAGCAATTATCAAATTCTAATTGATTCCTTGTTCAAATTTTAATTACATTATACAGATAACATAACTAATATAACAAACAATAAATAGAAGGTGACGTCAAGATGTTTCAGAAATCGGACCACTCTCATTATAGTTATGATGCGTTCTCATTAGAACGCCGCCATTATTTATGTATGACGTCAAATAAAAATTGCTTTTTTGTCTGATTTACGAAATTTTTACGAAGCATTAATATACATATGCATAACATTTTTTATTAAACACAAATTTAGTTTTAATAAGTAAATTAAAATAAGGAAAATTATTAAAAAATTTAAAAAAAAAAAATTCTTTCCGACAGCAGGTTTCGCACCACCGCCGTCGCTCGGCCGATTGCGCTACAGTGCATGCTTACAACACGCTAAATAAAACGTAATATGAAATACTTTTTGATAATTTCCGGTGAAAATTTCGGCTGAATGCTGGGTTAAATACTGGGCGGATTTCAGCCGATAGTCAAACTTATACACATTATTAAATGTAAAAAAAAAAAAAACAAATAAAAAGAAAATCACACAAACCTCCAGGGAATTACGAACACATCAAAAAAAAATCAGCCAAATCGGTCGTCGTTCTCAATTGATCGACGGTCAAACACATTATGTCTAGCATTTTTATATATGTATAGATGTATAGATTGAAGGACTCAAAACGAAAACTTTAAGTGGAAGGTTTCCCTATGATTCTTGTGGAACTGGCATGGAAAAGCATTCTGGAGGATACTTAGATAATTTAATAAACATATAAAAGTAAAGTGGTTAAAACGAAAAAAACCTAAAATTATTCGTGTATTAATTTTGTCACATCAAACTTATGCATTTCACCATCATATTAGTAAAAACCCTAAGAAAATAAAACATGTTAAATAATTTTTATTTTAATTAAATATTAAAACATAAATGAAAAAATATTTCATCTGTCTGTTCTTTAGTTTTAATTGACGCTTCCTACACCAATAAATATTCAGAAAGTATATCATAATTCCATTTTTCGAACTTAGTACACAATGTTGGGGCAGATTGTCCAGAATGAATTGGAAATAGCTAAAATGAAATGCCAATTTTTTGGTTTTTGTTGTAAATATTTGTAATTTTTAAGAATTGTTATTAAATGAAGTTGCTATTAATATGTAGAAATAATATTAATCATCAAATTTGCATTACAATTTTTGTACAGATTGTTTTTTCTTTTTTTTCTGTTATTTTAAATAAACATCCTTTTTTGAATATTTTTAGAACTTTTTATTATCGAGAGCGGCTGAAAATGTTGCAATTTCTCGACACTGGAATAATCATATATGTAATTGAATATTGCATATATATACATATATTTTATTATATTTCTCCGAGGAGATTTTGAAGCACTTTGGAGGTTAACAACATATTTTTCAAATCTTTCATATCATTTTTATAAAACCCCTTGGACTTTAGATGAAATTTGTTTATGTAAGTTCAGCTACCTACTTTTGTTAAAACAAGTAAAGAACAATATTCTAATTCAACTTTCGACGCTAAAGTGAATTCCACTATTACGCCGGCTTTCACACTCAACCATAACATTCGAAATTTTACTATATTTTAACTTTAAATACACACCTTACTAATTTCATTTTGAACAAAATTAAATCAAATTAAATTGAAATCCACACCTAAGATTTAATTTTCGAAAATTCTTTATTAAACTTGTTAACGACGCAGCATCAACAAAAACGTTTATAAAACTAACACCAGAGTGACCCAACTTTCAATATTAGAAAGAATTAAAATTGTTTTCTAAAAATCGTAGAACGAAAATATGACCAGTGTTGGTTAATGCGCTTATTGTTTATTATTGGTTTGTTTACAAAATTTAGGACAAGGTTTTTGCATAGTATAAGCATGGCATTAGAAAAAAAGGATGCGCCAAGGTCTTTCAGTTATGTGGCGCTCTCATAAGAACGCCGCCACTATATGTTGTTCACGTCATATCTTTGGTCTAATACCTGAATTTTTATGCCACACAACACCAACATACGTTTAAAAAATCAAATTTATATATATATATATATATTTAAATATAATTGCAATAAATTGGATATTATTAATTCAAAATAACTCAAATGATTCCAAAAATACACTAAATGCTTGTGACGTCACATATATAAAATGGCGGCGTTCTAATGAGAATAGTCCTATTTCAAGAGAGAAAAACGCACGATTGGCGCCACATTCTATTCATAATACCATGCTACCTAATGAGAAAAAAGTTTCTCTACGTTATTAAGTAGTGTTGGGTAAGTATTGCTCACATTGCTGAACATGTTCATTTGTTCTATTTTTTAAGTGAGTCAACTCGCACACATGGAATTAGAATATTTTGCGCTAATCATGCATTATTTGTGAAAATAAGTGTGTGCAAAATGTATTTATTAAAATATGGTGCAGTTATTTAGTTCATACGGAATTTAAATTTGCAATGCATTGAATTGCACTGGGGATTAATCGAAACACCAGTTCCTTCAGATTGTAGTGGAGTGCGCCAAATATTAAATGAAGACAATTTAAGCCGGCAACGCCAAATATGAATATTTGGTGGATTATTTATTTTGATCTTTGATAGGAGACTTCATTTAATAAATTGATATATATGAATGAATAATTATTTAAATAAAAGGATTTTAATATTATTTTTATTATTAGTTATAATTAATTATAATTGAATAATAATTAATAATTTACAATTAAAAAATATAGTGCAATAATAGAAACATGCGCAATTGTTAGAAATTAATTACATATTAAATAATGCAAAAGTGTCTGATATTTAACCATGAATTCATTACTTATTAAATATCAAAAATAGACCCTAAAATAGACAAATTTCACACTAAGCATTAGTGCGAGCAGCATATGAATAGGCAAAAAGAGAAACAATATCATTTGAAATCTCATCAAAAAAAGGCAAGAAACACAAACATGAAGAGCAGAAAATATTCATACATTCTCTGACCACAGTGAATTATGGAAAATTATAGCAGTTTGCCTTCCAACACACGCTGCCCGCCGCTACCTAATTTTGTCATTTCGGTTTGGCATGCCGTTTGTATGAGATGCGCCTTCTTAGTACATATATTCTCTCCTATTAATGAGCAACTCTTTTTGTTCACTCACTCATGAGCAACCAAACACTATTATTAAACACTGTTTAATAAACAGTTCTTTGTAGAGTTGGTGTGACAATCGATAGTTTTCGATATTTAAAAAAAAACTATCGATTTTATCGCGATAGTATCGTTAAAGAAGAAATTAAAGAAAATAAAAAAATTTTTAATTGAACCTGCAAAAATATTAATTATATGTAATATGGACTTATTATGCTAAACGCATAACAACTGTGGTTTATAACATAACAAATATTCTTACCGTCAGCCATCTCGAAAATTGTATTAAAAACACGCACAAAATTTAACTATTTTACCAAAAATAATTTTCGGTGGGAAATTACCTGCGCTTCGAATGTTCCTGAAAAATGTTAGTGATGGAGTTCACAATGAAAAGCGACTATCGATAGTATGTTAAAACCATCGATAGAGTTGGAAAATTAAAACTATCGATACTATCGATAGTACCATCGATAGTTTGACAACTCTAGTTCTTTGGGTTTGGTCGCCGCCAACAGTCATATACACATTCATATATTTATCTACTTTTTTACTCTCTTTTGCTGTACAGGGGACATTGACCACGTGTTTTGCTATGAATTTTAGAGTTCAACCTGGAGGTTTTGCCACGAAGGCAATACACGTTGGGCAAAATCCTGACCAATGGAGAAGTCGAAGCGTAATTCCTCCTATTTCGTTAAGTACGACGTTCAAACAAAATGCTCCAGGAGAACATAGTGTAAGTATTGTATGTGATATTCAAAGAATATTGTAAAAATCGCATATGTATACATGCGTACATGAAAATGTGACTAGCAGAACACCAACATTTTTTGTCTATTTTTCCCATTGTGGTTATTTTATAAGCCAACAAAATCAAATTTTTCCATGAAAAGCAATAGGCAAAATACTTAAGTGACTCACTATAGATAGTCAAATATATTAATTTATTAATAAGGTAATGCATTCAACGCAACGCTTGGTGATGAACGATGTTTTTTGTCTTTCCGTTTGGAGAGAAAACAAACAGCGCCGATGGCTTACCTACCCTCGAGCAAGCCACATACAACTGCCCATGGGAAAAACATGGCAATTCAAGGTTTATTCCACACACTTTCAACGATTGGCCTTGCGATTTATTAATCGTCATTGCAAATGCAAGACGGATAGGAAACTGTAGACGCTTAAATTGAGACGGCAAATGGGTTGATATCATTGGTATTCTTGGAATGAGAACATCCTCGCCTTTGAAATTTCCTATGATTATTGTTGCTTCGATCACGTTGGTCATCAGCTTCTTCACAGCGAGTCTTGTTCCATTGCAAAGTTTCGGTTGGTTCAAGTTCCGTAACATGATTATCACCGAGCCGACCTTGAGCTGCAAATTATACGGCGGCATTCCTGGCAAATCCAATGAATTCAGAAATTCAACTGGATAATTGACGATTTCATCTGGATCGATAATTGAATCCATTGACTTAAATGAATGCAATTGGCCTGCGATTTCACTTTGAATTTTTATGTTCAAATCATGAACGTCCTTATTTTTCGCTGCCAAAATAGCTCGTTCGCTCAACCAAGCATGATTTTTGTAATTTACAGCAATATTCGGGAATACTTTCGTGATCAGTTCTTGTTTTGAAGTTGTTGATTGACAAAAATTAGGTGGAAACGAAATAAGGCCCGTGGAAACGTCAACTGGAATTTTTCCATTGCCAATGTCTAATAATTGCGTAGAAAACACTTCCGCCGATTCGTCATTTTGTAACGCTACTCGCATATTCGTTGTTAACTTTAGAGTTTTCACGTATCTCCACAAATTCGATGACTTTAAGCAAGCGTTTATTTCATCAGCTGCTGTTGATCTTGGAATAACTGGCAAGGTTTGCCGAAAGTCGCCAGCTAGGAGAATCATAGCGCCTCCACAGAGCTCCTGATTATTGCGCAAATCTTTCAAAGTTCGATCGAGTGCCTCCAATGCTCGTTTGTGAGCCATTGTACACTCATCCCAAATTATTATTTTGCAATTTTGTAGAGCTTTGGCCATTGATGAATTTTTGGCAATGTTGCATGTCGGTTCATCTATTGCTTGCAAATTCAGTGGCAGTTTGAGTGCTGAATGTGCTGTTCGTCCTCCTTCTAACAATGTGGCAGCGATCCCTGATGATGCAACGGCCAGCGCTATTTGACCTTGTGCGCGAATTGAATCTAAAATCAATGAAATTAGGAACGTTTTGCCAGTTCCGCCAGGTGCATCGAGGAAAAATATTCCTCCGTAGCCGTTGTTGACTGCTAACATCAATGTATCATACGCGATTTTCTGCTGCTCATTCAAAAGTGGGACCTTTGTTCGTACTGATTGACTCAAAGCATCTCGATCATATTGCCGTTCTCGTTCATATTCTCGATTGAACGCATCCTGCATGGGGCGATTCGGCGCTGGCATACCTAATTCGTGCAACATCTTGCCGGACATTATCAGGCACAAATCCTCTATAGAAATCAACGCCTCGTTGTGGATTTCCGCGTTAAATTCAAGTTCATAATTTGCTGTTGTTGTACGCACTCGATGCAAAATGTCTTCAGCCATATTGTTTTGGTATGACCGTGTTGAGGCCGTGTTGATGGCACATAAATGACTGGGTTAGATGGAAAACACGTTGAAATAATGATGGCAAAAAGTGATCTAATTTGATGGCAGTAGACGAAATAACAGCATCGGCAAGTGTATGATCCCAATGAGTGTCATCCTCGAGCAAATGTAAACGCTGACACGCTTCTCGATATGTTGCGCACAGCTCACCGTTGACAGTTCGTAGAAATTGAAATGAAGTCGGTCCACGAACATTTACCAATAATAAACGAAGATAAAAGCATTCGTCATTACTCGGGTGAACTGTGTAAATGCGCCCAATTGCATCGGTTGAATATACATTCACGTATCCAGGGACATGTTTACCCTTTTTGCGACGTTGGAACTTTTTCGATGATGCATTCCATGTGAAATATGTCGGCATCTCAGAGTAAAGCAGTGTTTTTGCAAATGGATCAATTGCGCATGTAGCGAAGAAACTTGTCAGCGTTGTCGCTGGCGGATGTTCAGCTCTCTGCGCTGCGTTTGCTGCCGTAAAATAAACTCGTTGTCCATTCTCCAAGTGCACAGCTAAATGGACTACAGTGGGATAACGTTCGTGTATAGGGAATGAGAAAATTCTCCTGATCGCCTCATTGCTGCGATGTACAAAATTCTCCGAATCGCCTCATTGCTGCTGATGTATCTTCCTATTTGATATTGCGAAATTTCATCGTTGGCATCAGGAGCTGCAATACCAAATACAGCCATGTCGCTTCCTGTTTGTTACGTACATTGCAAATATATTTGATTGACTTGATAGAATTGCAGTACTCAACATGGCCATGAATCATATTCGTCGTCACAACTTCATACAACTCTGGATCTGTTTCCTTATCAGGAATTTCTGCGCAAATGATAGCATCAATTTCATCTGGTCTTATTTTTTCGACCATCCACAGGAGAATATGCACATGAGGTAGTCCTCTTTTCTGCCACTCAACAGAGTACATCCAACATCGCACTTCTCCGAAGACATGACACTTCACAATGAAGTTCTTCAGCGCATTGAGTTTCTGTTTGAATACTCGTGCTGTAATGTCGTGACGATCGCTGGGTGATTGCCCGGGTAGCAAAAGCTGTGTGATTTCGCTCCACTTTGGGTTGCAAGTGAAAGTGACGAATAAGTCTGGTCGCCCGTAATGACGCACATAGGACATTGCATCTTGCGCGTATTCGTGCATGTGTCTTGGACTTCCAACATACGTCGAGGGCAAAATGGTAAGTCGGCCAACATTGTTGGCATTTCCATCTAAATTCATGGCATCACGCAGATGGATGTATTCTTCCGAACGCATTTTCGTCTGATTGAAACGTATAAATGTCAGACGTTCGGTTTCAATTTTGACATACATATCAACGACAAACTGATGAAACAGTCTACGGCATTTCAATATATGATTGTCCTCGTTTCGACGAATCATCAAACGGTAGGCATAAAAATTCATCGAACTGACCTTTTTGTTTGTTTCTTGACCTGAAAATTAATAATGAACTAATTTATAAGTCGGTTGAAAAGCATTAACCGTATAGCTTCGTACCGGTTAATGGATTAATCATCTTGATCAATAAGTGATATCCATCTTCTCCTCGGCAAAATATCAGTGGGTATTGCAATGCGTCATACGAACGATGGGTTTCGCTGACACGCTGAAGGTTATTTCCATCACGCCGTCGGATTACTATATCTCGGGACTCCAAATTCTCGCCAACAACCACAATAGCAACTTCATTCAAAGTAGGTGCATTGAAGCGCCGCTCATGTTCGCCTGCCGGTCGTTTGTCTGCTTTAATCACTATTCTATAAGAGTTGTTGCAGTTGTGCAATAATCTCTCTCTTGAGCACAACGCTTATTGATTTCATCATCGGAATTGCCGTCTTATTGACATTTTACAAAGACACCAAAATATTATTATATTGAAATCACTCTGCCAAATATCACACTTATTTTTATACCCTTTACCATTTTTTGGTAAACCTGGGATCTGCCATGCCTCCTTCTACCACACGACCATGGATATTCTTGGCTCTGGGAACTCTACGGACTGTTTCATCGCGCAGAACTGTAGGCATGAGTGTCAATTATTTGTCGTAAGTTTTTGGCGCTTCCAAATTTGGATTTTCCCAGTTTTCCTTAAGGATTTCCCTATCAATTTGTGTTGTCAGCATTTAAGGGCGGACAGAACAGGCTGCATTCTCTATGGTATCATGTTCTTTCGATCATTTAGTTGTGTTTTCTATTGTTTGGCGACTTCGGACAAACATTTCAGAAATATATTTGACCGGTTTACCCTAATAATACAGATACAAAAGGATTTTTCTCTGCGCATTATTGATTTCTTTTCCTTTAGCCATTTTGGGTTACTAAAGCAGCACGATCACATCGAAATTGTACACAACATTAACTTATTGCCTTATCAGTAGAGGTGTTCAACTATCGATGGTACTATCGATAGTATCGATAGTTTTAATTTTCAAACACTATCGATGGTTTTAAAATACTATCGATAGTCGCTTTGTTATGTAACATTGTGAACTTCATCACTAAAATTTCTAAGGAACATTCGATGCGCAGGTAATTTCCCCTCCAAAAATTCTACTTGTTAAAATAGTTAAATTTTGTGCAATTTTACACTTTTTCGGTGGTGGTGCTGATTAAGCAGGTAGTGCTAATTGTGCGGGTGGTGCATGTAGTGCTGAAGGCGTGTTGTTAATTCAGTTTTCGAGATGGCTGACGGTAATAAAATTTGATAGGTGATACACCACAGTTGTGTAAACGCATAATGAGTCCATATTACATATAATTAATATTTTTGCAGGTTCCATTAGAGATTTTTTTTTTTCATTTCTTCTTTAACGATACTATCGCGATAATATCGATAGTTTTTTTTTAAATATCGAAAACTATCGATGGTGTGACCATCGTTAGTTTGACATCTCTACTTAGCAGCAAGTATGCATAATTTCCACGCAATTGAGGCAAATTTTATAGGAAATATGGAAACCACGTATACTTTGTTGCGAGGCAAAATACTTTTGTGAGATCGAAATTTTCGGCAGAAAATGATTGCGCCTCAATAGCTAGCTAACGGATCATCGTATATGATCCGAAGTTGGATTAACTTGTTGTGAAAATATGCCTTTAGCAGAAGAGCAACATTTTTTACTATTTTTCCCATTGTTGTTACTTTACAAGCCAACAAAATCAAATTTTTGCATCTGTATACTGAAATTCAAATATTCCTTAGCTAAGAGTAAGGTAATTGGTAACAAGTGGTTGCAAGCGTACATGTCATATATACTTCTATTTGAGGAATAGTTGAATTTCAGTCATAGTTTAATTGATACTCGTACAATAAAAAAGCAAATTCTTAGATTTGATTCAGCTGTACAGTATGCCTTAAAAACAAAACTAACTAATAATTATAAGAGCTGCTGTTTGACGGTAGTGTCCACATTTTAAAAAAAATTTACCAAATTTACTGAATTCAGAGAATATAACCAGAGACAACTTATAAATAGATACTGCACCAGAGCAATGTTACGACCACTGTTAAGTTTTCAAACTAGGTGCCGCCGGGCAGGGTAAAAGACGAAACGAAAACTGGGCGTCTTGTCTGACTTCGCTGGGCTTGCTCTCTTTTTGTCCCTTTTCCTCATTTAAATGTGCTGCTTACGCTCATACTGCCTAAATTAGTCGTTTGTTTTCGGTCAGAGTCTAATTCCTTAGCAATTGACACTTCTCTCCCGCATATATTTGTCCCCCTTGCCTAAATGCGATCGCATTTCATTTGTTTCTCGCTCTCGCACGTCACAATGTGCTACTTGCACTAATGTGACATTAGATAATCGTTTGTTCTGTGATTTTTTTGTGTGCGCTTTCGTGTGTTGTGTTGCTTCCCTTATGCTTGTTCCCCTCGCCTAAATGCTATGGAGCCCAAAATTGCTCTGATGATTTTCGTTGCTTGCTGATTCTGCTTTTTTGCAATTATGATCGCCTGGTATTATGAATTAAAATTCAATGAAAATATTACACGCAAATGATGCGTTGTGGTAGGAATTTTTTTATTTAATATAGCTGGGATGGTATATTGCTGTTGTTGTTTGAAGCTTTGTATTTAGCAAGGACAATATGTGGGAAAACCGATCCATATTACAATTGCTAAAGGCACTTGTGCACTGCGCAAAGTGTGTGCATGCGCAATGCGCTTAGTTGTTGCGCCGATGTGCGTTTTAAAATTGGCTAATTTTTGCTATGCCACGTGTAGGTCAAGTAGTTGGTCACTATGCATATCAAATGGAAATTATATTAAAATCATTCATTCATATTTTTCGACATCTTACAAGAAGACACATTTGAAGCGAATAGTAAAAGACCAAAATTAATCTTCCACCAACTATTCATACTTTGTGTAGTCAGCCTGCAATTTCCTTATTGAAATGTCTTAGCACTCCTCTACAAGTCAAACGAACTGGTGTTTCGATTCACTTGCAGTTCAGTTGATTGTCTGCTCAACATTTGTTCCAAATGAACTAAATAATTGCACCATATTTTATTAAATGTATTTTGCATACAATTATTTTCACAAATAATGAATGATTAGTGCAAAATATTCTAATTGCCTTTGACTTTTTTCAAGCGCACATCGAAAGAGTGAAGAAGCAGCGTTGAGAATTTATATGCCCGTAAGAATGAAGAAGCAGAGCTAATATTTCACAAAAAGCAAGAAAAATAATATAGCTAGACAATTAAAATTTCTAAAATCATGACAAATTCGCTTATTTATGTGTGTATACACATTACTGATGGTGTTGGTGTCCAAATGCATTCACAAATTGAATACGACGGCCTTTTTATACCAGGCTCACATGAAAAACAGAATGAGATTCATTTGACAATAAAGAATCAGCAGCAACACAAAGCAAAAAATATATTTGATAGACATAGAAATAGTCAAAACTTCAAAATCATGATAAATTCTTTTCTGCACGCACACACAAACTCATGTATTTCAGACGGTACCGTCGACCAGCGCCTTTTCATACCAAGCACTCATAAAATGTAGCAAGCAATAGGATGGTCTGCAGCAAGAAATTTGCACACTCGTCCACTTCAACATCAACTACATTCTTGCAATGCGAACAAAATGGCAGTTGGCACCAAAAAAACTTATATGAGCTAGGCCAATCAAATCAAACCAAAATGAAAAGTCAGAGTAGTAAAGCACTATGGTACTCCCAACAGAATTTTGGGCGCCTTTAAAGGCGCCTACGAACAAAAATTTCAACTTGTATGAGATGCGGCCTCTATATGATTAACAGTCTCTGTGATATAACGTTATAAGAAGACACATCTGGCCTCTGAAAATATTTGTAAGCCCTCTATCGGCAGATTATATTTCGTATACTATTCTAATTTGAGTTTCAAGAGACTTTTTAAGTGGCAAGAGACGTGCATGTGAGGGTCGTTCTTATTAATTGTTTGACTTTTGTTTTGATGTGGATTTTTTGTTTTCATATGATTGTAGTTGTTGTGCTAGCCGATTAAGCATATTTGTTGTTGCTCATTTTTTTCTAGTTGTCGTGTGTGTGACGGTTGCCATTTTTTTGGCAATGCAAGAGTGTTGTTGTTGTTGAATTTGATGTGTGCGCAAATTTCTTGCTGCAGACAATTCTTTTGGTTGCTATATTTTATGAGTGCCTGGTATAAAAATTCGCTAGTCCACGGCACTGTCAGAAATACATATGTAAGTATGTGTGAAAAATTTGTATCATTTCTTCGTCTACACAATATATTATTAGCTTTATGTTGCTGCTGCTTCTTTATTGTCATAGGCATTTCACTCTGCTTTTCATGTGTGACTGGTATAAAAAGGCCGTCGAATTGAATTTGTCTATGCATTTGGACAACAACACCTGCAGTATGTGTATATACACACACTAATAAGCGAATTTTTCATGATTTCAAAAATTAAGTTAGTCAAGCTATTTAATATTTCTTGCTTGTTATAAAATACTAGATCCCGGCGCGCTTCGCTTCGCGTTTTTTTTTTGTCCAATTTGTGCAACCATCTTCGTTTGTCAAACCCGTTAAAAGCATGAGAAAAAAGAGAGCACATGCTTTTTCTTTGTCCAATTAGTAAGCCTTGGCAGACGTTGCCCTGTCACAGATCGCTATCTCTTAAGTTGGAACCAACCCTACACATCCACAAAATGTGCCTGTCACAGATGGACATGTACAAAACGATATCCTAATTAGAATCTGATAAAACAATTTAAATTATACAAACACAATATTTATAAGCAGTGACGAAACGCTGCTCTGTGAGCTTAGTTCGGCTATTCTTTCGGATTTTCGTTTGGCAAGACAACAAAGTCGTCGTACAACAAAATATAAGCAATAAACGTACGAACGTTTTTATGTTGATTGATTTGTTGTATATGTAATAACTTAATACTAAAAAAAAAACATATTTAATTAAAATAAACTGAAAAAGTAAGTATGCCACTCAGTTGGTAATAATAAATGTCATTTTATAAAAAAAAAAATTATTAAAATCGGTTCAGTATATTTTGTTTGAAAGCGTGACAGAATTTTATTACAAGGTGAGTTCCAAAGTAAACAGGACTTTAAAAAAAAAGACAGAATAAATAGTTTTTTCGGCAAATTCAATTTATTTTATTCAAAATAGTCTCCTTCTGCTTTAATACGATTTAATACGGATTTTTGCCGTGCCACACGACCATGGATATTCTTGGCCCTGGGAACTCTACGGACTGTTTCATCGCACAGAACTGTAGGCATGAGTGTCAACTATTTGTCGTTGATTTTTGGTGCTGACAAATGTGGGTATTCCCGGTTTTCCTTAAGGATTTCCCTATCAATTCGTGTTGTCAGCATTTAAGGGCGGCCAGAACAGGCTGTATTCTCTATGATACCATGTTCTTTCGATCATGTAATTATGTTTTCTATTGTTTGGCGACTTCGATCAAATATTTCGGAAACATATTGGATAAGTTTACCCTGATAATACAGATATAAAATGATTTTTCTTTGTTCATAATTTAATTCTTTGCGTTTTGCCATTTTGGGTTACATAAGCAGCAGAATCACATCGAAATTGTACACAACATTAACTTATTGCCTTAGCAGCAAGTACAGCATGCATAATTTCCACGCAATTGAGGCAAATTTCATAGGAAATATGGAAACCACGTGTACTTTGTTGCGAGGCAAAATACTTTTGTGAGATCGAAATTTTCGGCAGATGATTGCGCCTCAATAGCTAGCTAACGGATCATCGTATATGATCCGTAGTTGGGTTAACTTGTTGTGAAAATATGCCTTTAGCAGACGAGCAACATTTTTTTTCTAATTTTCCCATTGTTGTTATTTTATAAGCCAACAAATTCAAATTTTTGCATGAAAACCAATAGGCAAAATACTTAAGTGACACACTGTACATATATTTTTCTTCAACGGTGGCGAGGAATTATTATTATTCACTTTAAAATGGAAAATGAAATAGATGTTTTTGTTGAAATATTTAAATACCTGAATTTTGGTTCCTTTTGAATTTTTTTTTAGTTTAGTTTTAAGGAAATATTGAATTACCTGCCTTTTTTTTTTTTGTAGAAAGAAATATTAAAAAAAAACGATAAAATATTTCCTCAATATTCATGCATCATTTCTATCATTTCGTTCGTCCAAACAAATGCGGAATCGTGAAATAGTCACTAAATAACAACAACATGGCGTATGTATCATACAATCAACTCGATTGATTTTTTTTCAGTTCATTCAGATTGAATAAAAATCATATCACCCTGAGTTTTAGTTTTATGGAATTTGAGCAAACATGTTGCGGCTGGTCTATGAGTTGAATGAAGTAAATTTTTAGCAAGAGTGTAGAATGCAGTTCTCTGATCTTCAATGGGTCAATTTTAAAGTTTTTAATCCTCGCTTTTAAGAAAAAGGAATAAAAGGAAATTTTGATTTCGGTGCGTTACTAAGACATGGTCGCTGGTATAGTAGTTTTTAATACATCTTTGCAAAAGTGCTCACAGATTCCCATGATTCGCCCACTATGTAGTGCACCCGTGGTTGCTCCATGCGTCTGAATTAGCCTACCTTTTGTATATCCAGTTTTTATTCTTGAGTTTTGCCCTCGTTTTTTAAGAGAAATATCGTTTGAAAATAAGCGAAGATATTTAGTACCTCACTTTCGTTATAAAAGGAAAACCTTCTGGGGTTTCATGGAAGAAGTGGCTGATTATAACCGCTCCGTTATTCCCGATCAGTATTAAAATACGTATGGAACTTTGATTCCTCAACCTTTAGTGTGAAATAATTTTTAAACTTCCAACGCCGAAAAAGATACTATTTTTTTTTTATACCTATTGAAACTTTATCGAATGTCTTCTGATCTAGTGCATGATCGTTTATTCGAATGATCTGATTAAACAAAATACATACAAAATCAATTAATAGTTAATTTGAATTCAGTAATTGCTGACGAAAGATCCTTGCATCGCTACATCGTATGTTGTTAAGAGTTGACACTTTAGTGCATTGCATCAGAATGAAATAGAATAATTTTCGTGCTCTGCTCTGTGGGAACTCAACTTGTTTGCACCATCACTAAAAAGCAGTAATGAACAACGTTAAATGCTGCCCATCTCTAGGTTGAAATGCGTATGTTGACAAGGCGTATTTTGCCAACCTGCACATTCGGACGAGGTGACAACCACTCGTAACCTAATCCCCTCACTCCAGTGTTGGATTACTAGTTTCCCTAATTTGCAATTTTTAAAAGTTGCAGACAACTTTTATTAAACTATATAAAAGAACGGGTATGTTTAGAGGTCAATCTACAATCAGGTGCAACCCAGGTTTTAGGTAAATGAGTGGTTTTTACCTATTTTTTGAGTAGTTAACAAATACATCGTTATCGGTAACCATTTTTGGGACGATGAATGAGAAAAATTTTTGAAACAAGTAATAGTCAGCCTACAAGTTGAAATTTATAACACAACATTTTGGACCAATGTGCCGCCCTTATTGATGTTAAACAATATAATTTTTTAGGGATTTGAATACTCCAGAAGTGGCAATCCTACTCGGAATGTATTGGAAAAATGTTTGGCTGCCCTTGATGATGCAAAGTTCGGTTTAACATTTTCTTCAGGGCTTGGAGCAACTACCGCTGTACTTACAATGTTGAGTTGCGGGGATCATATAATTATGGGAGACGACGTTTACGGTGGGACCAATCGGTTGATAAAGTAATTCATTATTTTATTTGAATTATAATATTAATTTAACAGTCATTTTTTATTTTGCAGGCAAGTAGCAACCAGATTAGGAATATCATCGACCTTTGTTGATCCCACAAATTTATCGGAAATTGAAGATGCAATTTGTCCCACTACAAAGGTAAATTAATTTATACACAATTTTTATTTTAAAGTTGAAATTAATTTAATTAATTCTTTCAAAGTTAAAAATTTAAATTTTATCTTAAAACAAAATTAAATATTGGATATCTCCAAATTTACGTATGGTTTGAATGAAATAAAAAATTTAGTTAATTTTTTTTTTTCAATAGCGTTTTTTTTTTTTTTTTTTTGTCTTTGACACATAAAGTACTACTTTACTTCGAATAATACATTAGTCAAAAGACCACAACTGTCTTTGTGGCACATACGCGCACTGCAAAGTCTTATCACCTATCCCTTGTTTTACACGACACTCGTTTTGCACGTTTTCGATCTTACATGGTTCTTAAAATCAAAATTAAAAAAAAAAAGAATCAAATTATTATTTAGAAAATTACTAATTTTGACTGAACACGAATTTATTTCTACTTACAGTGCACACGCGTTAACGTGAACTAATTAAAACCAAGGGAGTTCATATTAGCGAAATTTTTCACGTTAGCGATTGTCGAATTTCATGAAAAAAATATAACATTTTACAATATGAACTTTGTTATTTGCATTATTTATGTATAAAACTAAAATTATTAATTAAAATTCATTACAAAACAACACGAGATCACGTGAAAATATTGAAGCATTGAAACAGAATTACATAGCAAACAAAATTCCTAATTACACTTATGCATTAAGAAAATTCTTATCTAATAGCTGAAATATTGCTTTCTCCCTTAAGTGTCTAAGTACACTCATGTCACTTTGATCCACCATTGCATCTAATTTAATGTATTTCATATTTATAAAGCATATGCAGTAAAAAAAATTGTTCACGTTGTAGAGCTTTCTGACTTTGTTCACTTTACAGAGTAGTCAATGTAAAAAGAAGCTTGTTCACGTTACCGCTTGTGCACTGAAATTATAAATCTGGTAACATTTCAGACGGATACAGTGAGTCACTTAAGTATTTTGCTTATTGGTTTTCATGCAAAAATTTGATTTTGTTGGCTTATAAAATAACAACAATGGGAAAAATAGAAAAAAATATGTTGCTCTTCTGCTAAAGGCATATTTTCACAGCGATCATATACGATGATCCGTTAGCTAGCTATTGAGGCGCAATCATCTGCCGAAAATTTCGATCTCACAAAAGTATTTTGCCTCGCAACATAGTACACATGGTTTCCATATTTCCTATGAAATTTGCCTCAATTGCTGCTAAGGCAATAAGTTAATGTTGTGTACAAATTCGATGTGATCGTGCTGCTTTAGTAACCCAAAATGGCTAAAGGAAAAGAAATCAATAATGCGCAGAGAAAAATCCTTTTGTATCTGTATTATCAGGGTAAACCGATCCAATATATTTCTGAAATGTTTGTCCGAAGTCGCCAAACAATAGAAAACATAACTAAATGATCGAAAGAACATGGTACCATAGAGAATGCAGCCTGTTTTGGCCGCCCTTAAATACTGACAACACAAATTGATAGGGAAATCCTTAAGGAAAACCGGGAAAATCCACATTTGGAAGCGCCAAAAATTTACGAAAAATAATTGACACTCATGCCTACAGTTCTGCGCGATGAAACAATCCGTAGAGTTCCCAAGGCCAAGAATATCCATAGTCGTGTAGCAAGGCAAAAATTGCTAGTTTCGTCAGTGAACAAAGAAAAACGGATGTTGTTCGCAAGGAGCAACAAAACTACGATTTTGAAGTTTTGAATGGGCGTAATCTTCAGTGATGGAAGCAATTACAACCTTTTCTGATCTGTTGGGCGTCAAATGGTCTGGCGCACTTTTTACTATTATTTACATTGGCAAAAACAATGCTACTTGCTTGCTCTTTATTAAATTTGTGCTAAAAGCGAACATAACTATATATACTTGCCGAAATTGATTGCGCTTCTCTATTAAATCAACCACTCGTGTTTTTCGAACATACAACACAAAGTGAAGTAAGTGAAGAAGAAGAAGTGGCAGCAGTAACTCATCAGCGATGCAATCGAACGTGAAGTTTGCAAAGTGAAGAAATTACAAAACAACACAATAAACAACCCTGTGAAATGTGATTTCCTCTTTCATTCCACAGTGAAAATCTTACGTGAAATATTCGTTTTCCACGGAATATGTAACATTTTTCAAACAACCCTGTGACATGTGATTTTGTGTTCAATTCCGACATGACTGTCTGGCTTCCTTTTTTTAAGGAAACTGCTACATATACAGGATATTTTCTGCCAAAAGCACAATCTATTTGCCTTAAAATAATTGGCATTGTTGTCACGACGTGACTCTCTTTCTGCCTAAGCAGCGAGTTTTAGCACCTAGGTGAAATGTACTCAGGCAGCAGTCTAAGAAATTTTCAAGCTGAGGGTTGCTTGTCTTTCTATCTGCAAACTTAACGATTCCTGATACATCTGTTGAGTTATTGCAGTCTTCTTCGTCACTACTGAGGGCCAGCAAAAATCGATGCTTTGATAGAACTTAAGTAAGAGCTCTCATCAATAACCGGGCTATTAATTATATAAGAGTTATCCGCACTAAAGTTAGGTTTAAAGTTTCGCGAGCTAAAGTTATAGTTGCTTTGAAAAAAAGTAGCAAAAAGGTTTGATATGTCGCAATTATTTAAACCTTCAACATAATCGAGTTTCATTATAGATGAAAAAGTATTACACTTGCGTTTAAAGTTAATGATATTATGAAAGGATTTCGTGTCTCGTTTAATTTTTGATTTTACTTTTAATAAATACGAAAAATAACAGGCCATAACTGATCGTTTAAATTTAATAAAAAGCCGATATTTTTTATATTTTAAGCGAGCTACATAGATCACGAGAAAACCCACCGTGGTTTCTAACTGTTGAGTAACTCTGAGTTTCGGTATACATTTGTTAAAATGTTTACATAAAGTCATATTAAAAAACTGGACTGCCTATTCAATATCACCTATGGAATTCATAACTGACCAATCTGTATTTGAAAGCAAAAGACACAACCTATCAAAATTAGTTTTTTTGAAACAAAAAGTCTAGACAAATTTTTCAGTGGGTTGACACAGAGAGGAAGACTTCAAATGAAACTCCAGCTGAAGTGTAGGGTGATAACTATCTTCAGGGATAACGGACTGGACCTACTTAAAGAAACATTAATGGGACAATCAGTAAAAACCAGGTCTATCATATGATTTTTAGAATTCTTTATAAAGTTGATTTGTTCGAGTGAATTTTCAAGAATTGAATCAATAAATGAACACGAAGCTGCAGGTAAAAGACAATTTGATAGATCAGAAGGTGACCACGACACTAGAGGGAGATTAAAATCTCCCAAGACCAATAAATAGTCAGTGCTTATGGAAGAAAGGAACGAACGGTTTTTATTAAATCTGCATGAACTAAGTAAACTGTCTTTAGAGAAGAAGGCGGAATATAAGAACAATTTACAAATAAAGTGGAGCTACCAAGTGAAATTTTAACACAGAGAAACTCAATGTTGTCAGGACATAACAGAAATGAGGATACCACCACCTTTTCTATCAAGCCTATCTTTTCTAAAAGTCACAAAATTGTCATTTAGAACTTCAGAACTTAAAATCTCCGGCCGGAGCCAAGTTTCTACGAAAACTATAATATCAGCATCTTTGGAAAAACTATCAAGGTATAACTGTTGAAGCTTCGAGTTGAGACCTCTAACATTTTGAAAAACAAACATTTCAGAAACATATTGGATAAGTTTACCCTGATAATACAGATATAAAATGATTTTTCTTTGTTCATAATTTAATTCTTTGCGTTTTGTCATTTTGGGTTACTTAAGCAGCAGAATCACGTCGAAATTGTACATAACATTAACTTATGCCTTAGCAGCAAGTACTAGAGGTGTCAAACTATCGATGGTACTATCGATAGTATCGATAGTTTTAATTTTCCAACACTATCGATGGTTTTAAAATACTATCGATAGTCGCTTTAAATTGTGAACTCCATCACACTAACATTTCTCTTGAACATTCGAAGCGCTGGGAATTTCCCTCCGAAAATTCTTTTTGTTAATAGTTAAATTTTGTGGAATTTCAAATTTTTTCGGTGGTGGTGCTGAGTGTGCAGGTAGTGCTAATTATGCGGGTGGTGCTGAAGGCGTGTTTTTAATACAGTTTTTGAGATGGCTGACGGTAAGAATATTTGTTAGGTGATACACCACAGTTGTGTAAGCGCATAATGAGTCCATATTACATATAGTTGATATTTTGGCAGGTTCCATTAAAGATTTTTTTTCTTAATTTCTTCTTTAACGATACTATCACGATAATATCGATAGTTTTTTTTTTAAATATCGAAAACTATCGATGGAGTGACGATCGATAGTTTGACACCTCTAGCAAGTACAGCATGCATAATTTCCACGCAATTGAGGCAAATTTCATAGGAAATATGGAAACCACGTATACTTTGTTGCGAGGCAAAATACTTTTGTGAGATCGAAATTTTCGGGAGAAAATGATTGTGCCTCAATAGCTAGCTAACGGATCATCGTATATGATCCGTAGTTGGATTAACTTGTTGTGAAAATATGCCTTTAGCAGACGAGAAACATTTTTTTTTTATTTTTCCCATTGTTGTTACTTTATAAGCCAACAAAATCAAATTTTTGCATGAAAACCAATAGGCAAAATACTTAAGTGACTTACTGTATGTACATATTGTTGTACTTTCATAAAAACACAAAAAAATTAAAATTTCCCTTTTAGTGTTCAAAGCAAAATTTAATGTATTTTATGATTTAAATGATATTTTTATATTTTGTTAGGTGTATTAGTTATATTTTGTTTTCAATAAGTGTCTAAAAAAGCTTATTTATAGTTGTTTTCGTTTTACACGGCTTTTCAATATAACATTATTTTTTTTTTGATTACACGGTTTTGTCAGTAACGTATCTACCGTGTATAATTTATATTTTCAAGTAAATTTTATTATTTTAACTGCAAATGTTCCTTTACAGCTGATTTGGATTGAATCACCTACGAATCCTCTTATTAAAATTGCAGATATTGACGCAATATCAAAACTTTGTCATGAAAAAGGCCAAATAATTGTTGCCGTTGATAACACTTTTTTGACATCATATTTTCAAAGACCTTTGGAATTAGGTGCAGATTTGGTTTGTTATTCGTTGACGAAATATATGAATGGACATACAGATGTCGTAATGGGGGCCATTACATTAAATTGCGAAGATCTTTATAATCGTTTAAAATTTTTACAAAATGGTAAGAACTCAACATTTTTATGTGCATATTTTATTAATATACCATATTATCGAATATAGACTTTTTTGTTACGTTAAGTTTTTCAATCAAAGTTATAGGTTTCTTCAAATACACAATCTGGTTTCCGTTTGCATTTGCACTTGGCTTTGCTATGTTCACGACGAATCAGAGCAACCATTTAATTTTCATTTATTTACGCAATTTTCGTCGACAACTTATCATGGGAAGTCTTATGCAAGATTTGAACTAAAACGTAGTCAGGAAGACTCATCCTTTAGGTGTTGTATACTTGATACAACCACCAAATTTAGCACAAAGACTAACAAGTTTTGTTTTTCGATATTTAACCTACAACATATGGTTGCCATAGGAACGATCAGCCGAAAACCTACATTTAGTAACAAAAACCCTTTTGTTTTTTAAGATATCTTTACCAAATTTTGGATTTAATAGTTTTAGTTTTTTTATGTCTAATTACATATCTCAATATTATACATATCCGTTTACTACATCATATAGTTCTCATAGGAACGATCGGCCGAAAAACAACATTTACTTAGAAAAACTTTTTTTTTTATTAAGGTATCGTTACCAAATTTTGGATTTATTAATTCGTAAAAAGTGCTTACACATTTTGGACTTAAATTACAATAAACACACAGAAGAAACACGCAAACTAATGTTTGCATACAATTGAGTATTTTCCACATATAATTTACGTTCTTACAACAGGCACATACGCAACCAGATAATTGAGAGCGCAGTGCGCAAAATTACAACCAAAATTGTTTTATCAGATTCTAATTAGGATATTTAAAGGAATTATTAATTGGACAAAGAAAAAGCAAGTACTCTCTTTTTTTCTCATGTCTCCAATTTAAAACTTTTGTGAGATTGCTCCAAACTAGACCTGTAATTTGTGATTTATAAGAAGTGTTGCGTGGATGCAAGTAACTTTAGTGTGGAGCTACTTTCACTGTTTTGTGAAATGTTGTAAAAATCTTGAATTTACACACAAAACAAAAATAATTCATTACGACATTTCACAAGATTTCAAAAATGACTTCAAACAATTTGTCATACCCTAAGCCTTTGTACGATTTTCTGCAGTTTCTCATAAGGATAAAATGAGGAACCCTATGCCCTCGTATTTTGCAGTACTGAAATTATTTTCTCTTATAATGGTAAAAGCTATTAGTTTTGAATGTCAATTTTTGAAAATTATAATCAAATTAGAATTATAAAAATAGAGATGCGATATGAAAGACAATTAGGCAAAATATAAGCTGCCCGATTCATTTCCACTCTAATATGCTGTAAGTGTAAAAATATAACGTTTTTTTTATTTGTTTCTTTACTTTATTCCTTTATTACTTTACTTTATTCCTGAAACTAAAACAATGGAATGGAATAGAAGCAACATACAGATTAATTTTCAATATCCTCGGTAAAATCAATTCCAGTGGTTTCAAATGGCTTACTGGTCGTCAGCCTGTTGGTTAGTAATGTTGTCCATGGCTCAGATGAGCCCTTGCCGTGCAACCTTTTGCACATACCATATCGTTGTAGCACAGCGTTAATAATTTGCCGTCCCCGTTGTATTATCCAGGATCGCTTTATAATTTTAGTTAATGTAGCGTTTACGCTGCAGTGCATAACTCGCTGATGAGGGTCTCGAATTAGTAGTTCTGAAAAATATGAACATTTTGGTAAAATTATAGGGTTGCAAACGTTTTCGAAATGATATTTTGGTAAACGCCCAATTAATTGAAGCACTTCATCAAACATGGTGGGATTAATAAGGCACAGTATTTTGGATGATCGTGCACGAGCCTACCTGCCAAGGCGAAATATTCTTCGGGAAACTCCTTCTGTTGTATGAATTGTATCCAATATAATTCCGCTTCTCGCATCTCCACAAAGGTAACCTATTGTAGGCGATTACTACCCGTCACTGACCCTGATTGTCTCGTCAAATATTTTATGAATCACAACATATAGCATATAACCCGTAGCAGTTTCCGTAGCGTTCCAAACTAGTTAAGAGGAAATAATTGTTTCGACTGTATTTCACATATGTCGTACGGTCGCTGACCTGGTATAGTCAGTGTAGCCCTGGATGTTGGCCAAGCGTTGATATTGATTGATAGACATCGGCGGACCAACTATCCATAGATCGGAGTGTAACAATTTTTTTGCAGAGATGCCGCGCGTGAGCAAATCTGTTGGATTTTGTTTTCCATCACAATGACGCCAATCATACATATTTGTTACTTTATTAATTTCAGCAACCTTTGACTTGATTGACGGCTTGGGTTGGCCATCTCCGGCTATCGAGATTACGAGACTAGAATCCAACCACATATACGTTGAGGAAATAGGCAGATTCAACTCCGTCTTCAAATATTGTGCTATCTCGATGCAATTACTGCTGCTGCAAGTTTTAACATCGGCAAAGTAGCTGCACTCTCATCCTTGAGTGGACTAACTCGATTTTTTGAGCAATGAACCCATTTAGATCCCTTGATAAAGCGAACAATGTTATTTATCCCTAGTTGGTATAGGTTGTCTATACTTTTAAGGAAAGGAGTTCCTAAGAGACGTGTTCTCCTTCTGGCTAGAGCTGGGCACGTGCAGAAAAGCTGCTGGATTTTTTCCACTTCCTCTTCGTTTCCGCAGCTGCGACAGAAATAATTTGTTAAGACTCCTAGTCTTGTAGCGTGAGTCCCTATTAGACAGTGCCCTGTTAGAGTTCCTATTAGGGTACTCAGTTGAGTCCTATTTAACCTGATTATGGTCTTGGATAGTCTTTGATTTAGCCTCGGCCAGGTTTACCTGGCTATATCACAGGTAGAAGCACTATTCCACCTTTGGTTGGCGAGTTTGATTAGGGTTTCCCTTGCGAAAAATTTTGCAAGTTGCGAGCGTAATACCCAAACGCTCCATGTTCCTGGTGACATGTGGCAGATTGGTTCCGTCCCTAGCAAGTTGATCAGCCCCGCGGTTGGTTGGTTGGGTTGATATCTTGTTAAGAGATCGACGGCAATCTAATACACTCCTGGATGTTGTTTGGGGTGCATCCAGGGCTTTTAGAGCAGCCTGGCTGTCTGATAAGATGCAGATATCCTTACCGGATATTCTGTTTATCCGCGATCAATTTATGGCCTCATGAATGGCGGTTAATACTGCTTTGAAAATTCTGCAGTGATCCATTAGTTTAGTGGATTTTCAGATTAAGGGCAGCTCCTAAAAGACTCCCCATCCTACAAGGATATCCATTTTTGATACGTCTGTGTATATCTTGATCGGGACGTTTGGTGATGGATCAACCTCGAGCCACCCCTGCCTAGATGGAATTCTCACCGAGAAGTTCTTTTCGAAGCAAAGAGATCACGGAAGGTAATCAATCACCTCCGAAATGTTTGTATAGGAGTTCATTATGTTTGCATGTCCATAAGAACTCTCTTTCCATGGTGAGCTTGCTTTGAGTCTGATAGCTTATCATGCCGCTGTGTACTTGCAGAAAAGATCGAGTGGTGGTAAGTGTAGCATGATATCCAACGATAGAGTTGGCAAGGTTGTCATAGCGCCACTTATAGCCATTTCCACCGATCTTACCTTACTGAGAATTTTGCAGTAGGTTGTCTTCTGCGTCGCAGTCCACCAGACGACATTTCCATTCAGAAGAATAGATCTGACGACTGATATATAGAGCCAATATGCAATTCTAGGTTTGATTCCCAAGGTTTTTCCTATCGTTCTTTTGCAGGCGTGCAGGATCACGTTTGCCTTCCTTGCTCTTTCTGGAGTGTTTGGCTTCCATGCGAGTTTCTTTTCAATCATAATACCCAGGTATTTTGTTTCTTCTGAGATCGCAAGACATTGTCCTTTATGTATGATTGGATCTAGATGGGGGATTTTATGTTTTCTAATGGAGAGGAGGGTTTATCTTGTTTGGATTTATTCCTAGACCACAGCCTAGTGCCCATATTGAAAGAAAGTTTAGAAGGTTGTAGACGGTCTCTTAAAGTAGTGACGTCGGCTATCACTTTGAAGCCCATCGCTTTTAGTCCCAGCAGGATTTTGTTGACAACTACATTCTAAAGAAACGGTGACCGAACTCCACCTTGCGATTTATCTCTGCTCACTACCCTGCGGAGATTGGATTCTCCCAGATTGGCCTCAATGATTCTGTCTTTCAGCATTTTTCTAATTAGATCTACTAGGCTTGAATCCGTTTCGATGATTCAGGATGATACGCAATGTGCGATGAAATGCAAAACTCGAGAGACATTTCGAATTCGTTGAGTCGCGATTTTATCGTAGCGCATGTATTGTGTTTAATTTGTGTCTGCAAATCACCTACACTTTGAATTTGCAAATGCTGTTTCGCTCGCGGTAGGCGAAACCCTTGGGCAAATTCATCAGATATGAAGTTAACTTGGGAAAATGAATCTAATAATGCACGACTACGGCTAAATTATCCTGTGGCATCCCTTAATAATACTATCGCAATGGCCAATAATATTTGTTGCGGGGAGCTATTTATATGCGTATGCACAATAGCATTGTTTGACGCTGATGCTGGTTGTAATGCAATCGAATCTGAATCACGATGTAACAACGTATGGTATGACCTTGAGCAGGTGCGGCATTTCATTGTAGGCGAGCATTTAGCAACTTGATGTCCTTTACTGAGGCAGTTGAGACATAGTCCAAGTCGTTTTGCAGTCTCATAGCGAAAATTAATCGGCATTTTGAAGAATTTAGGGCACCTATGAATCTTATGTTCGGAGCTTGAGCATATACAACATGCTTGAGTGGAGCAACTAAATGTTAAATCAAAAATGAGGTGGCGAATGCTGATTACGCTTACCAGAAACTTTTTGCGTTTGACTCAAGTGTGTGTCACCACGAATCTTGGTAACAGACTCCAACTTGCCAATTCTTGTCGTTCAATCACCTTAATAAAGTCATCTCATGTTGGCAGATTAATAAAATCCAGAGACTCGTTCCATTGTTTCCTTCTTCCTTGGTCAACCTTATCCATAACTAATGCAATAAGCATCGTCTGGGCAACTTGCGACTCGTTGCCAATTGACAAAAGAGAATTGTGTAATGCGGATGCATTATCACTGAGACTGCGCAACTTCTGGCTATTTGGGTTGGAAATAGTTCGCTGATTGAACAGGAAATTTATTGTTTCTAAAAATACCAACATTGGGTTATCGTAGCGAGCCTTCAGTCGATCGAGTGCCATTGGATAATTTTCCGAAGTAATCGGAAAGGCCTTTATAGCTTCTAAGGCTGCACCTCGCAAGCAATTATGTAATTGATTGAATTTTTCGATATTCGACAGATGTGCATGTTGGTCAATCACCTGCTTAAACGACGTTATAAAATTTTTGTAGCCTGCGTACTTTCAATCGAACGTTGGCAATGCAAGCCTAGGCAATTTCATGGTTGATACCTGGACAGATGTCGATGGGACATCCGAAATGGTTGAATTGTGTTGATCATTGTCAAGTTGTTGCTTAATACATACTTTGATATATATGTAAAGATCTTCCAATTCCCCACGGTTAGCACAGTTAGATTCATCTGGATAGGCCTTTTCAATGTCAGATTGAACTGACATTGGTTGCTTGAAATATGCTGCTAATATAGACAGGCGGCAATTCAATTCAGCTGGCGATAATACTCGAGACTTTGAATATGGATCTACTATGCTACGAATTCGGGAAATATTTCTACGAATATTCGTACGTTGCTACTTTAGAGCAACGCAAAACGATCAAGTTTGTAATTTAATTTATCAGCTTATTATTTGTTTAATAAAAATGGAGAGCAGAACCTTGCACTGTTAACTTGAGTGGATATCATTTTATTTATGTTGAGTGAAACTTAAGTTGTTGAGTGCAATCATATACCACAACAAGTCCACTCAGCAGCGTGCAAAACAAATGTAATAGCAATTGAGTGCAATCGAGTAGCAGAATTATTTCAGTCAATTTTGGCATATATTATAAAACGAACCGTACTTTAACGAACCACTGTCGCTTTGTAGTTGTATTTTTAGTTTATTTGCAGGGTAATTTTTGAAGTGAATCTCTTTTAGCAAGGAAACCAAAAAAAAGGTAACCGAACTCAAAGGCTTGATGCTTCAGAGACGAAGTGGGGAGACGCACAAAACAATGCGCATTATCTTGTGTGTGGTCGTATGCAACGTAAGGAATGATTGCTTACGCATGAGTGAGAGAGAGATAAAAAATGCTTTACTGATTGTACTGATTCGTGAGCGAATATAAAATTTACTCATCTATGAAATAATAAGCAAACAACCGAGAGAGTAGATTTCGCTCAGACAATATTTCATATAACATGAAACATTAAAATATTCTGAAAAAGATTTTATATGAATGTTGTTATTGTTGTGCACATTGTGGTAGTAATAGTAGTAGTAGTTTTTTATTTTTCAATTTCTTTTGTTTTTTTTTTTTTTTCATTTTTCTTTCATAGAATTTCACTCTTAAGAACTATGAGCTTATAATACCAGTGGCATGTCTGTCTGACGTCCGCCACCGGCCTCTCCCATTTCTCAATGAATTGCGACCTTGTTTGTAGCAGATAGCTTGTGACAGTTCTAGGTAGTCTGTCCTCCTTTAATTCCATTGTGTATCTTATATACCCAAAGTGCATCGAAAGAGCGTACGTATACATTGAGGCGAGATTTGTTTCCAGGGCGATAGCGTAATTAGGCGTATTCGATGGCAGTTTGAAAGTTCTTTTAACATAATATGTTTGAAGTCCTTCTAAATCGTCAAATTCGTCCCATCCCCATACCTGTGCTGGATAGCGCAGTATAGCTCTTGCTGATGCCTCAAAAAGCTTATACTTTGCGCTTTGGTCAACATTTTTCTTACCTAAGAATGTGTTCCAAGTACTATATATGGCTTTTTTCACGTCCTTTAGCTTCAGTGCTACATGGTTTTTGAAATTCATATCCGCTGTGAGGGTGGCTCCTAGATATTTAAACTTCTTGACCACTTCGATAGGCTCATTGTTCAGGATCCACTTGTCTGCCCCGGCCATTCTTCCTCTTCTATTTTTCACTATCATTATTTTTGATTTATCTGCATTTATTTTTAGATTCCAGCTTTCGCAGTATGCGTACATCTTATCTATCATATCTTGCATCATTTTCGGGCTGTAAGCTAGGATCACCATATCATCTGCGTACATAAGTACTTTTATATATATAATATGACTCCGCCTGGTAATATATCCACAATGTCGTTAACAAACAGCGAGAACAATAATGGGCTCAATCTACAGCCTTGATTTACGTCCGTATTCGTTTGGAACCAGTCAGATAGGTTTTCACCATCCCATACTGCTGTTTTGTTTCCGCTGTAAAGGCTTTCAATGATCTTTATAATTTTGGATGAGAGGCCACAATTACTCAGCTATAGTATTAGGCTCTTGGGGTCTATCGTGTCAAACTCTGCCTTAAAGTCTATGAAGAATAGAAACAGTTTTGTTTTTTCTCTAGATGTTCTCTCGCCACTGCTGACAAGTTGAAAATGCTGTCCACTGTTAGTGCTTCCTGAAATCTGCTTGGAATTCAGTTAGTAAGTTATTCTCAATTACCCATGTTGTAAGTCTTTCCAGTATTATCGTGGTAAAGATTTTCATGCCGCTGTTTAAGAAAGATATCCCTCTGTAGTTAACTGCCTCGTTGGGATTGCCTTTTTTTAAAAAAGGATATAGAATGTTTTCTAGGAAGCTCGTCGGCGCCTGCCCTTTTTCATATATGTAGTTATACGCGTGTGTTAGCAGTCTTACGAACTTGGGGGTTGCATGCTTGAAGCACTCAGCAGGTATGCAGTCCGCACCTGGCGCTTTGTTCGACTTAATTTGTTTAATCGCGGCCTGTACTTCCACCAGTGATATAGGCGCGTCCAGCTTTGCGTCGTCGATCTTCGGCAGTGCGTAACTTATTCTGGTTGCTAGGTGGTTTTCCAGTAGCAGGCTCTTAAAATGCTCTGTCAATGCTTGTGAGTCGGCTTTTATTATTTTATTAATTGTCTGCCCTCTTAATTTTCTAGCCATCCATTCTTCTATAATACAGTAGTTGCTGGCATAGGTTTTGAAACTGCCGGTTCATTATTTGATAAGTTTGCCTATTTTCTACCTTGTGATCCTGTCTCAATTTCTTTAATGCATCATAGGACCTCTGACGCATATTTTTACACTCTGCATCAAACCAGGGTTGTTTGGCTATTCCTGTATTTCGGCTCCCAACGCCATGTGTTGCTTGCTGTATACATTTTGCCAATAATTCCGTCAGTTCGTGGCTTTCTACACTGTTCCTATCTAG
>JBAMBQ010005301.1:0-28939 GCA_037044495.1 Stegana nigrithorax | reverse complement strand
TAGAGAGAAAATTATAACGCTCGACAACATAATTTGCTTAGTCAACCGTCCGACCTGATCGTTTGAATTTAATAAAAAGCCGATTTTTTTTATTTTTTAAGCGAGCTAAATCTCGGGAAAACCACGGAGGTCTATCTAACTATTGATTAACTTTAAGTTTCGGTATACATTTATTGAAATATTTGTATGAAGTCATATTAAAAAAATATAAAGTCATATTAAAAAAAATTCAAAATAAAAAAAAATATAATTAACTATAAATTCTTTTGGGTCAGAGCGATCTGAACATGTCATTTTATTTGTGATTTATATAGCGCTTCTAAACATACTTGACATACTAATTTCTAATGAAAGTTTTAATTTTGTTAGTTTCTTGACGTATAATCTTAAATTACAAAAAAATTAAGTGAAACTTCCTTAGCGCGGTGCAAAAAAAAACGGCATGGTGCTTCAAAGACGAAGTGGGGAGACGCAAAAAGCATTGTATTGTGCGTGGTCGTCTGTGGCGTAGAGAATTATTACTTTCGCATGAGTAAGAGAGAGATAAAAATGCTTTACTGAATTATTACTTCGCATGAGTAGGTGAGAGAGATAAAAAATGCTTTACTGATTGTATTGATTCGTGAGCGAATATAAAATTTACTCATCTATGAAATAATGAGCAAACAAACGAGAGAGTAGATTTCGCTCAGACAACATTTCATACGGCACACGTATACACGCATATTGCTGTGTAATACTCATAGATATTTGCCTTGCTTAGCTGCTGCTAATAAGGGTGGAAACATTAAAATACTCCGAGACACATTTTATATGAACGTTGTTGTTGTTGTTGTGCACATTGTGGCAATACGCCAGTAATATGAGTGACCACTAATATGCTTACTAGTAACGATTTCTATAATTTTTATTGCCGATATTGTAATACTGTGCACTGGTGCCAATAGAGTGCAATAGTGAATTGCTTTGTTTCTTTCGTACTTCATCTATATAATATATATATATATATATAATATGTACTATGTACCTATGTGTGGGTGATATGAGTCTTCGTCATTTGCATTGCTGTTGCTAACAAGGATAGAAACATCAGAAAACAGAGAACATTTTTATATGAATGTTGTTGTTGTTGAGCACATTGTGATAGTACGCCAGTAATATGATTGAACACTGATATGTTTATTTGTAATGATTTCTATAATTTTTATTGCCGATGTTATACTACTGTGCACCGGAGACAATAGAGGTCAATAGTGAATTGTTTTGTTTGACATCGTCGATGAACAACATGTCACGTAGAGTAAGCAAAGCATTATAATCATCCAGAGTGATGATTGCCATTGTCTCTTTTTCAATTGTTGCTTTTCCTGTATTTGTTTGGATATTGGTCATCCTTTGAGTATTGACGCACAGCTATTTTGCTGAGTTTTGACTAACTGTGTAGGCTGCTTTTGTTAGTTTGCTTTTGGTTCGCTGACTTTCTGATATAAAAATTCTAGTTCTCGTTCTAGTTTTTGATCTTTGGCGAATAGCGAGATATTAATAGCTTGTAAGCTTTCGCATATATTGTGTAAAAATTTTGTTTTGTCGGTACTGTCGAGCTTACAGATTTTAGCGAGCAGCGAGTCATTGGTGGATTGTAAGGTTTCGAATTTATTGTGTAAATGTTCCATTTTATCAGCAAGGTTCCTAATTTTTCAATCCATTTTCTCTATGCATGTCTTCTAGGCTTTTTTTTTTGTACCTGTTTTTTATTAGTCAGATTATTCAGTTGTCGTTTTTTCTTTTTGTTTTCGGACGTGTCACAATGATTGTTTCATTATTGCTAATATAATCGAAACTCGGGGTGCGGGGTGTACTTTTGGTTAGCGCAGAATTATTTGTTGTTAAGACCATATGCTGTTATTATATACGATGTTGTTTCAATTTTTTCTGCGTCTACGACCTCGGTAAATATTTTGTTGTTCGGTTGCTTTTTTGAAACTTATAATAACTTTTTCTATAGCATCATTAATATTAGGGAATGTGCCTGCCTTCATTACGGACTTAGAATCATTGAGTCTACCGCTGCTTTTACGACAACATTGTCTGCCAACTCGGGTGGCATGCCTTCTAAAATATAGGCATATTCCAAAACTCTATTTCTGCCACGTAGTTACTAACATCTTTTCTTTTCTGTACGACTGTTGAAAGCTTGGCTCCTATTAATGCGATTAATTCTCCTTTGATTGTTGCCTTTAATTCATTTTTTATCTCTTCAATCGTGAGTTTATTGTCTACAATTGCAATTGTTTTTATTAGACTGACTGCTATTTTCTCGTAGGTTCCCATTATACTTTTTACCTGCGGAAATTTTCTGAATTTCCATCAAACTCCGGTAATTCGAAATTTTTATTGTAGCAATAATTTAAAAAAAAAAAAAATTTTTTTTTCTGCTGTTTTATGTTGTCTGTTTATTTGATTTGATTTACATTTTTTTTTTTCTTGTTTATAAGTTCCTGTTTACGAAATTGATTGTATTATTATTTTCTGCATCCATTCGTTCCCGGCGTCTAAATATACCCGAATGGTATGTTGTACGGCAGTGCGTATTCTTCTCTCTGGCTTCACGGAGGTCATATGGTTGTTCTGGTCCTCCGCGTTGTATACGGGTATGTCCTCATCTGTTGACCACGCTGTTTCCGAATTCTTATCCATTTTAATTTCGTTTTTATTTCTTAGGACATTCATTTTACCATAGAAAAGCCCAAATTTTTAATATCATTATGTTGTATATAACGACCTATTGATAGTGGAAGCGAATGTAACAGCCAATTTTTATGTTTAGTGTAGCGACCTATTGAGAGTGATATATTACAGATAAACGACGGACAAATAAGCGAAGCTTGCTACAAAAGAAAAAAAAATTTCCATATTTTAGACAACCGACCATCGAATTAGTCAATCGACAAATGAGAAAAAAAAAATCGAATATTGTTAGTAATCTACAAGAAAATGTAGTGAGCTATCTATGGACAAGGAATTTGAAAGAACCCAGCATCCTTTCCGCACTTGCCCAGCTCCAGCCAGAAGGGTACCACGTTTCCTGGGATCCCCTTTCCTTCAAAGTATAGGCAACCTATAGTTACAACTGTCATTAAATAAAACTATGCTTTTTCAAAGTCATTCAACCACTGAAACTCTTTATAGAGGTGGTATTGTACATTAAATATTCAGAAGGTTTTTTAAGGATCATAGTCGTTCACATATTTATGATTGGCTTTCGAATGTCTTACACAATTGTACTAATCCTCCTATATAATTCTATATAAATAGGCAACGGTTGATTCATTAAGAGGTTTTTGTCAATTGGGTTTCTTTAACAGATCACGCATGACTAATGTCATGGTGTCATGTTATTTTTTTTCAGTAATGTTCGACAAATCATCGTAGAAAGTCTCATACCGGTACAACGTATCCAAATGGGCTCTGGAAAAACTCAACGAAGGTCCGCTGTTTTCGCGTTGAATTTTGTTCAGTGATGAGGCACAATTCTGGTTCAATGGTTACGTCAATAACTAGAATTGCTACATTTGGGCTAAGGAGCTACCTGAAGAGACTCTAGAACTATCGTTACATCCACAGAAATGCACTGTTTGGAGTGGTTTAAGGGCTGGTGAAATCATTGGTCCGTATTCCTTAAAAAATGAGGCCTGACAACACATTACCCTTCAATAGCGCCGGCTACCGCACCATGATAACGGATGGTGCCACGGCACACACAGCGCGCGACACAATGGCTTTATTGTGAAATAATTTGGCGAGCAGTTAATTTCGCGTTTCGGACCTGTTAATTGGCCGCCTAGATCGTGTGTTACCACACCTTTGGACTTTCTTTCTCTTGGGATTTCGCGCCATTAAATTGACGAAATATGTGCTACTTTTTTGTAAACATTTATAAGGCTTAATATAATTAATTTATAATTTGATGCAATTCTGCTCTGCAGTAAACATTGGAACAGGCATTAAGACAAACATTTCAATTTCAATATCCATTTGATGTTCATCAGTGTTACTGTTCGCAATTGACGGCACAGCTCATTGTTTCGGTATCAGTTTTGGTGACATTCATAACAAAAAAGGAATATAATCCAAAACACCAGTAAATTGGTGGCTAGTCACTGTGCTGGAGGCAGTGAAATCGGATCATAGTTTATGGCTAAAATATAATGTAGTTACGAACAGCAAAGGTGTACGGCAGCCATTTTTAAATTTTAATGTGTGTATTGAGTTAAAAATTTTGCATGCTAAACTGCCAAATTTGCTCTCACATTTAATTCAGTAATTATTGAAAAAAAAGTAATGTGCCTTACCCATATAAGCACACTATTGAAGTGAAACTGCTGCAGAAAATGTTAGGAATAAAGTTTTAGATACTATGTATAATGTATATGAATTAGGAAAGAAACAAAAAAATTTACTATTGCACTCCATTGTCACCGGTGCATAGTAGTACAACATCGATAATAAAAATTATAGAAATCGTTACTAATAAATGGTCACTCATATTACTGTCGTACTATCACAATGTGAACAACAACAACAATATTCATATACGTGTATACGTGTGCCACATGAAATGTTGTCTGAGCGAAAACTACTCTCTCGTTGGTTTATTAATTATTTCATAGATGAGTAAATTTTATATTCAGTACAATCAGCATTTCTGATGTAGTAACATATATAGCGGCGCTAGGGTAATTTTGAAAATTAATGCAATATCTCACAAACAATTTTGTCGCATTAACAATTTTATCGCGTTAACAATTTTATCGCATCATCAATTTTAGCGCGTCGACCATTATATGTAAACAAATCACTCTCTCGAGTGAATATACAATTTACGCATACTATGATAGCGGACGGTTTCAACTGCAACCCTAGTACAAATCGCGTCGGTCCGAAACAACTAACACTGCGTGTTTCTTTCTTTAAATAAATAAAATTTAAATAAAAATGCACACATCTCTCTTGAGTTCGGATACAGAGTAGTTTTATTTATCTCTGTCTTTTCTTTTTTTTTTTGTTTTTTCTTTTTCGCAGACGTTGTGGTCGAGCACTACCAAACAAGAGGACTTACGAAACCAGACCTAGTGTCTATTCCATAGTTACGACCGATAATGGTCAACAGCTGCTTTATCTATTTAACAAAGAATTTTATTACTAGAAGATTACAAAAACTAATTAATAAAGTTAAAAACTACACGGATCTACGACTAGCTAAGGTAGGAAGATTAATCAATTTAAGGCGGGAATGGTATGAATGAAGGCGAATTGCAGAATTCCAGTTTAATCCACGCAACGCAAAAAGCAAAAATTACTATCAAATGCTTTACTGGAATCAGTATAAATAACATCTGTCTGACAATAACGAGAAAATCCACTGGAAACAAGTGAAGTGAACTCCAGAAGATTTGTAACTGTTGAACGTTTTTTAAAGAAGCCATGTTGAGACTCAAATTCGGAATAATATCATGCTGAAGTTGATCAGTAATTATGAGTCCCAGTAGCTTCGGTATTGCGCCAAGCTTAGCAATACCTCGGTAGTTTGACATATCCCTTTTACTACCTTTTTTTGGAGAGGCAAAACGTAAGATTGTTTCCATACCATAGGAAAGGAAAAGGTCGTAACCGATAAATTAAACAACTTACAAAGAGGAAGATGATAAGCGTTAGCACAATAGTTTAAAACACATGCAGGAATACCGTCAGGGCCAACAGAAAAAGTGGGTTCAGTAGCTAATAAATAAGACAAAAGCATTTTTTCATCAATAACTGGACAATTGATTGGGTAAGAGGCCCCTGTACTTGGGTCGGGATAAAAACTAAGTGAGACAGAACTATCACTATAGTTATTTTGGAAGAAGCTGGCAAATAAAATGGAAATATCAACATTATTACATCCCTCAGCATTACCTAGCTTCATAATGGAGGGAAAAGTATTAGATCTGCGTTTTTAATTTATAAAGTTATAGAACGATTTAGGATCACGTTTAATATTTAATTTAACGTTAATTAAGTACTAATTATAGCACGATTTACTTGCGTGATTAAAATTATAACGAGAGGCAATATAATTTGCGTAATCAACTGGCAGACCGGTACGTTTAAATTTATTAAAAGGACGATTTTTTCGGTTTTTTAACCGAATTAAATCGCGGGAAAACTATGCTGGTCTATTAGACTCAGGAAAACCTCAACCTTAGGAACGCACTTATTGAACAATTTTATTCAAATTTTATTAAACAACTGCACAGCTTTATCGATATCAATCATGGAATTTTAAGTAGACCAATCCGTATTTAAAAGAAACTAATTAAGTTTACCAAAATCAGTTTTTTTTAAAATAAAAAGATTTACTAGCTTTACCAATAGATGAATTCGATGAAGATGTTTTCAATAGAATTTCGAGCTGAAGAGTAGGGTGGTAACTTTCATCAGGGGTAGATAACAGATTAGACCTACGCATTGAAAAATTTGCGACACAATCTGTAAAAACTAAGTCAAGTGAACGATTCATGCAGTTTGTAACACAATTTATTTGCTCAAAAGAAGCATCTAATATTGTATCAACAAATTTACACGAAGAACTAGGTACAAGGGAATTTAAAAGTTCAGAAGGGGACAAAGAAACTAGCGGGAGATTAAAATCATCCATGACAAATAAATAGTCAGCGGTGTGGAGAAGAGAGTCGACGAATTTTATTGACGAAGGTGGAATATAAGAGCAAGTTAAAAATATATTGCAATTGTTAAACGAAACTTTTACACAGAGAAACTCAATTTTATCAGAGAAAGGGGTAAATACTCCATCAGCACATAGCGACGATCTAATAGAAATCAGGACACCACCACCAATTCTCACAGATCGATCTCTTCTAAAAGTAACCGAACTACTATCTATCTCTGAGTTAAGGACTTCTGGATGGAGCCAGGTTTCAACAAAAACAATAATATCAGAATCAAAAGAAAATCTGTCAAAAAATAACCTTTTGAGTTTAGAATTAGTTTTTCCAAAGTTTTGAAAAGATACTTACAAAGTGGACAGTTGAGAATAACCTGCTTTTTTTCTGTTTCGCCGCACTTTTTGCGTTTTTTGGTACCGGAACCAAATTAGCTACAATAGGTGGTGCTTTATTCCGATCTTTGTAATCATATTCATGCACAATACAATTACTAGACCAAAAGTCGAGCTTATGCAATTTCGCGAAATAATTGGCCGGAACAATAATTTTAAAGGAAGAAATAGATCGCTTATGAGCAAACTTAAATTTATTGATAATAGGATTAGAAATGGATGGACATTTAGAAACTATGTAATGGTTAACATCACGGCTGTATAGTTGGCACAATAGCAGGGTTAGAAACACCTGTATTAACTGGAGGAGAAACTGACAGTGTAAGTTTGAACGGTAAAATTTATACAGGCACTCACTATGCAACAATTACACTATATTCGCGCACAAAACAGATGTTTGCTGATTGTTTAAAAAAACAATACAATGCAAAGCACAAATAGCACAAAATTATTAATAAAGAAATTAAAATTAAATAAAATCACTTCACCAGAGAGCACCGAATAAATCAAATGCCACCACCGATAATTAATAGAAATATACTAATGTTAACCCACAGTTCAGTGAACGAACACAAGTTGATATGCAAAAAACTAATAAAATAGCGAAGAGAAAACTAAGCACGACTATTACAAGACACAAGAAAAAGCTTTTTTTTACTCATACGTGAGTAATCATTCTCTACGCTGCAGCCGACCACGCACAAGACAATGCGCATTGTTTTGTGCGTCTCCTCACTTCGTCTCTGAAACATCAAGCCTTTGGTTTCGGTTACCTTTTTTTTTGGACTTACACCTCGCTAAGAAAGTTTCACTTTAACAATAAAAATTTATAAAAATTCACCCCAACTAATGGGTAATTCGGTGCTTTTGATTTTTTTATTGTATATAAAGTGAAAAACAATGAAATAGATTAGGATTGCGCTTTATCAAGAGCGTTTTATGCTCGAATCTCAATGATGGTCATAAGCACACAGGCAAACGGCAGTACGCTCAGCGAAAACGGAAATCGCAGTGCGAGACGATCGTCAGGCTCAGCAACCCGCAGGCAACTAAACCCTTGCATTAAATTTGCGCAGTACACGATTGCACCCCAATGACCACTGGCTCTGCACTACGAAGTTCGGTCGCTGCTTATTCGAGTGGCGTTTTTCTATGTGTGGGTGTATGGTATGAATGTTGAAATGAACCGCAGGCATATGTTCGTCACTTTCTTCGCGCAGTGCACAAGAAGCCGAACGCACAGAGGCATACGGTTGTACTCTCAGCACTGATGGTCATCATTGCTCATGCAGCACACGATGACTTCGTCTATGTCGCTGATCGTTTACATTCCACAATATATTGTTAATTTGAATATTAATTTTCTTTACAATAACACAGCTAACCAAAATGCAACTAATTCAATTCATAACACTAGGTTTACAATTTTCATTACATTTTTTCTTTATGTTCAACACTAATTTCAGCTCAAAAAAATACACTTATTTCAGATGACGTCATCTGGCTATAAAATGGCCCCTCTAATGAGAGTGGTCCGATTTCTGTCAAAATTTATCATCACCTTGTGTTTTTTACACCATGACCTAATTGAAAAATGCCAAATGGTGTGTTGTAACCATTTTCAATTGTGTTATTGAATTCGTTAAAATTGACCAATCACAATAAAACTCCAAGCTTATTCAAAATCCATAATTTATAAAAATATCCGGTGTTGTAAAAAGAAATCCATTATTTTTTTTTTGAAATTGAAGGATTTAATTAGTATATATAGAATGATTCGTTCTAAGTCAAATAAGCACCATTTTGTTCCATAATTTTCTGCCATTTTTAAGATAGTTTCACTATACCTCTTTCATAGAAACTGTGGTCCTTATGATCAAAAAACTCTAGCAACAGATTTTCGCAAACCTCTTTTGAAGCAAATTTTTCACCAGCAATCGTTCGTCATAGACAGGTACAGGCACTAATCACTTGGTTCAAAGTCCGGACTATTTGGTAAATTCATAAGAAAGTCTTAACCGAACTACTGGAGCTTCTGACGAGAAACTAACGACGTGTATGGCATGACGTTATCCTAATGAAAGACAACTCTTCTTCTATTGACCAAAACCGGCCGCTTCTGAGAGATTGCTTCCTTCAGATGGTCTAATTGTTGACAGTACAGAATAGAATTAAGAGTTCGGCCGTAAGTAGATGATTCCCTGCTAATCCCAAAACCTTCCTGGCAGTCAATCCTAGTTTGGACTACATTTGCGCCGGCTGATTGCCATTCGACCACGAACATTTTCGCTTCTTGTTGTCATAAGTGATCTAATTTTCATCACCAGTTATCATCCGCTTCAAAAATTGATCGATTTTGTTGCGATTCAGTAGGGATTCACAGATAGAAAGAAGTTCGGTCCATGAGATTTTTCTTGCTTTGAGCTTTAACCCTCAAAATTACCGGAACGGAATCGACGAAATCAAAATTGCGCACGGTTAACTATTACAGTATAAGGACCATGAACACTATTCACATTTTCTGCCGAATGACTTGCACCTCGCCTTTATAGAAAAAAAACTTTAAAATGTGGCATAGTATCTCTTTGCAAGGGTAACCTGTTTATTTTGGTGCAGTCACAAAAAAGTTATAAATTTGTGACAACATTATTTACAATTCATTTATGCTTCATATTTTTTCTATCCAAAATAAACGTTAGCGGACAACTCAAGAACAGCTGCACTACTTAGAGGCGTTCTGCAAGCAACATCTAGAGCTACAAACCGGAAAAAAAACCCGCAGGCGCCACAGGTTATTTGAAATCTTTCGAAGCAACCGGCTCAAGATTTCAATGGCCTGAAGGGCCCAACATGGTCAGGGACGAAATAGGAAAAGGTAAGTTTTTAAAATATGTTTGGTTTAAAATTGTGTGTTTCATTTTGTTTTTGGCCTATACTAGTGCAGTGCCTTAGCAAAGGCTTTAAAAAATATGTACTAAATAAGAAATAAAATATTATGTTTTTTTTATTTTTGTTTTCTGTTTGGCTTATAATTTCATTAAAAGAAGAAGTGCAAGTGTTTCATGTCTTCAAAATTATCATTTTCTTTGAGTAATTTCGCGCTCAATGTCAAAAACCTTACTTGTGACTTGCTTGTCACCTGCTTTTTAGTTCGGTACAAGAATAATGACGAAAGGAGCAAAAAGAGCTTTTTTTTGTTTCGAAAATCTATTTCGTTACATAAAGGGCCTTTATGACTTTTTCAACACTGTGACTTCGTTGTGACTGCACCAAATAATACCCGTAAATTAATCAAATGCAAAACTGTCAAAGAAGCTTTTTTAGTTCTAACTGTCATATTTGCAACGACATTTATTGTAAATAAATGATACAAAAACTAAGCCAGATACAGAGTACTAAAGCCATCTTGGATTACTTTTTACTACTCCTTATCAGAAAATATAAGAAGACCCATCTCATACAAATAAAATTTCAACTACGAATGACAAAATGAGGCAGCGGCGGGCAGCGTGCAGTTGAAGGTAAACTTACGCATATATTCTGACAAAATCATAAAAATTCGTAAGAAATCATAGTGTTAAAAAAATCATAATTGAGTCTTTACGACTTTTAATGAGAAATAGAAATTCTCGATGGAGAAAAAAAGCTCTTTAAATGATAGACGCGAGGAATAATTAAACTGGGTGGTTGACATTTGCAAGACGTTTAAATCGGCTTGGTGACGGCGATTGGCCACTTAATTAAGGCTTGTTATTTTTCTTATTGAGTAAAATTAAACGAGACCCGAAATCTTTTTATAATATCAATATTTCTAAACGTAAGTGTAATACTTTTCCATCTATGTTGAAACTTGATAATGTTGAAAGTTTAAATAATTACGACATTTCAAACCTTTTTGCAAACTTTTTTCAAAGTAACAATAACTTTAGCTCGCGAAACTTTATACCCAGCTTAAGAGCAGATATTTCTTATACAATGAATAGCCCAGTTATTGATGAGAGCCTACTCGGCTCCTACTTAAGTTCTATCAAACCATCTTTTTCTGCTGACACTGATAATATTCCAAGTTGTGTATTAAGGTACGTACACTTGATAAAATAAGGAGTAAAATCGATATATCTAATTATCGAGGTATTGCTAAACTGTGCGCAATACCAAATCTCCTGGAACATATAATTACTGATCAACTTCAGCATTATATTGTTCCAAATTTAAGTACTTCTCAACATGGTTTTTTAAAAAAACGGTCCACTGTTACAAATCTCTTAGAGTTTACTTCTTTTGTTTCTTGTGGTTTTGCCTTAGGTCGGTAAACGGATGTTATCTACACTGACTTTAGTTAAGCTTTTGATAGTGTCTGCCATTCAATATTCCTAGGAAAACTTACCAAGTTTGGCCTTCCCCCAGTCTTTTACTATGGATTGACAGCTATTTAAACTCTAGGACCCAAAAAGTTAAGTTTAATGACTGTGTCTCTAAAAATGTTTTTATTTACTCTGGTGTCCCTAAAGTTAGCCATTTAGGTCCTTTGCTCTTTAACATTTTTATAAACTATCTTCCATCAGTTATTAAGCATTCTCATGTGCTTATGTTTGCCGATGATGTAAAACTATGTTTTACTCTTGATTCTCTTCATCATCAGAGTCTTCTTCAAGAAGATCTCGATCAGCTCTCCAAATGTTGCGATGATAATTTTCTTTTCTT
Organism: Stegana nigrithorax; assembly: GCA_037044495.1. NCBI lineage: Eukaryota > Metazoa > Arthropoda > Insecta > Diptera > Drosophilidae > Stegana > Stegana nigrithorax. The sequence continues at coordinate 17,118 of JBAMBQ010005301.1, read as the reverse complement.
ATTTGTGGGAAATGTGAAGTAATGTCTTTTAATCGTAGCAAACCGTTGTTATATACCTACTCTTTAAATGGTTCTATTTTAACTCGTGTTTACGAATTTAACGACATAGGTGTTTAAATGAGCCCGACACTTAATTTTAGTGCTCACATTCTCATGACTACTGATAAAGCTAGAGGTGTTTCTTGATTTAGTGATCCTTATACCACCAAGCAGCTTTTAATTTCTTTGGTTCGTCCTACCTTAGAATATGCTTCATGTATTTGGAAGCCCCAACTCATAACATGCTCTGACCGTATTGAATCTATTAAAAATCAATTTTTGCTCTTTGCGTCGCAACTATTAGATATTATTTATATAGCTGCCATAAGAAAGATCGGCCAAAAAATTTCGTTAAATAACTTAAAAGCAAATATATAACAAAAAAAAATTTACTAAAATTTTGGAAGTGCGCTACCACAACGTCTGCGAAAAAAAAGAAAAGAAAGCTCACGCTTAAGGCAACAGGCCTATAAATCCGACTATAGAATACCTAGTACCCAATCCAAAATTTAGAAGACATTGTTGAACGAAATCGAACTATTTCTGAGACGAATGATTACAGTCGGTGAAAATTGAATCACGTATGACAATAATATGCGAAAAAGATCACGGAAGAAGCGAGGTGAAGTTTCGCAAATGGAGGCAAAGCCAGGATTGACACCTAGAAAGAAAATGCTGTGTGTCTGGTGGGATTAGAAGAGAATTGTTCATTATGAGCTTCTACAACCTGGTCAAATGTTTGATTCTGATTTCCGCTGTCATCAATTAAAACAGCCAGGATTAGTCAACAGAAAAGGAGTTGGGTTCCATCATGACAACGACAGACAACACACATCTTTGATGACCCGGCAGAAACTGAGAGAGCTTTTCTGTGAAGTTCTGATGCATCCATCATATAGCACGGAACTTGCTCATTTAGATTATCATTTATTTCGATCCCTGCAGAAATCTCTTAATGAAGTAAATTTGAATTCAGTAGAGGGCTGTAAAACGCACTGTTCGGAGCAAGAGTCATAATTTTCTTTTACTTCTATTTTCATTTATCTTCTCTTTCTTTGCAATGCCCTGCGCGTCAAATTATAATGCAATTAATAATTCTCTTTCTTGCCCTGCGCGGCATCTATTTTTCGTTCTTCCTTTCACATGAATTCTTTTGCTTGTTTTTTCACTGTGCAATTTTGTGCATAAAAAAGGCGATCATATGTAAAGTAGTATAAGTCCTTCGACTTTTGATGAGTAAAGCGAACACGTTGTGAAGTGCATTAGAGGAATTAAACGATTTTGTAAAGTTTTAAATTTGAATCTAAGTTTTTTAATAATCCACAAAAAAAGTGGACAAACACACACTTAGATCAGATTTTCTCTCAGAAAACCCAGAAGTTGTAAACAGAGGCAATAATGGCTTTACCCCAAAAATGGCAAAAGCTTATCGATCAAAGCGGCACATATTTGGGTTAACAAAGTTCGTTTCAAATATACGAAAAAGTGTTTAATTTTTGGTCAAATTTGTAACCGAACTTTATCGAATATCAATATTTGGTGATAACCCGAGCATTTTTGTTTAATTTGATGATGTTGGAATCGTAGCCGCCAACAAAGAGCAACACGGAAGGAACAGGAAGGTAAAATTAAACAAACAAACAAGCATACGTACTTATCTAAATTAATTTCAAACCTGTCTAAATTGACAGCAGATTTATTGTCTGGGAAGAAAAGTTTGTTTGAATAGAACGAAAAAAAGTCAGGTTGAATAAAGAAAATCATAAATTCTGATCTGTTTTTATGTTCATTTGACCTGCAAAAACCAATAATTATTTAAACAGATGCATCAAAGAATGGACTAGGGTTAGTGTAAGGCGAGTGTACAGTAGCATTCACATCGAAAACTGTTAGTAAATGTGAACAGAAATAGGCACAAATTAAAAACGAACTTCTGCCAGTCCAGAAAGAGGTGAGCAATTGGTACAGGAACTTCATCCACAATATCTATATCACATTGCATCGGTTGATTTATTTAACTATGCTGCTTGTAATTTCATCCGAATAACACACCGCTGAAAGCAATGATTTAGGAGTAAGTTCGGAAAGTGTTAGTGAAGTAAATGTTCAACCAGAGATTCATGTTGGTTATAGAACCGGTAGTGGTCGTATTGTAAGATAATACAAATATATGGCTAGAAAAATTGAAAAATTAAATAATAATAAAATTTATTATATGTGATGATGATTATAAATAACATATTTCTATTATAATTAAAATTTAAGAATAAAGCTTGTAGTGATGTGATAACCCTGCCCAATAGTTAGATAGCTGATGTAATTCAGTTGAGCTTAAACCCTAATGTGCAGAGGCAGCAGACTTGTTAATGACTTGCACAAATAAATCTTATTACAAAGGGATAGAGGTTTGCAAGGCTCTTTTAATTAAATTAAATTAATTTGAATTATAAACTGGTTTTAAAAAAATTTTAGTAATTTTAGGAAATTAATAAATTCTAATTGCCCTTATCGCTCTTGCATAAACTCGGTAATAGATTAAGAAGACAGAGCAATCGTGTTGTTGCTTTGCATTGTTTTATGCTTATGTTTTATCATGTTCATATACAAGTATTTAAAATATCTTTTAAAAATAAAATTATTATTTTAAATTAAATAATATTATCAAATAAAAACTATAAACTTTATTTAAGAAACAATCACCCGTGAAAAACGCCAAAAATTTTCGCCCATAAATACCCATAATACTGCCTTAAATTTTCGTAATCGTTTAAGTACTACACTATCATAGAAGAAGGAAAATACATGTATTTTTATGTATCTTTTAGACAAAATGATCTGATGTTCTTTACCCCAAATGAAAAAACTGTACACTTTTTATTATTATTTTTATTTGGTGTTATCTATGACATTATTGAATGATACAATTCTCTGTTTTTGTTGGACACGTTGTTAGATACAACGCGGTTACACAACGATACAGAGTGAATTTAATCCTTGCGGGGAAACATAATAATATGGAAATTGCTAATTTTTTACTATAATTTTTATTTAATATTTTACAAATATGTAAAAAGCAGTAACGTTCACAAAACATAAAGTCTAATCGAAATATCGGTAATAAAAATTTTTTTGTGATATTTCAAACATAGCCAGAATATTTTTTTGTCATTGGTGCTTCACACTATACCTTTGTCAGCTCAAAAATTTGTTGCAGCAAATTTTTCAAAATGCTAATATGCGTGGAGTATATCTATTATGATTTTGTTCATATGAGCGTTGGCCCGCCGGATAGTAACGAAAATAAGTTTAAGTTGAGATTTATAAGAAGTGTTGCTTAAAAGCAAGTAACTTCAATCTGAAGTAACGGGTGATTTTTTAGCTATTATCTTTTTGGCAACACTGGTTTAAACAGCTGACGCACGTTTCGTGTTTTGTTTCACTGTCAAACATCTTCAATTTGGTCTATAATTTAACCATCAATCGTCTTACAAACGAACAACGGTTGCAAATTATTGAATTTTATTATCAAAATGCGTGCTCTGTTAAGAAAGTTCATCGCGCGCTTCTGTGTTCAGCGACGAAGCTCATTTTTGGCTCATGGGTACGTAAATAAGCAGAATTGTCGATTTTGGCGTGAGTATCAGCCAGAAGCATTGCAAGAGCTACCAATGCATCCAGAAAAAGTCACAGTTTGGTGCGGTTTATGGGCTGGTGGCATCATTGGACCGTACTTCTTCAAAGATGATGCGAATCGTAACGTAACTGTGAATGGTGAGCGCTACCGTGAGATGATATCCAAATTTTTTTTTCCCAAAATGCAAGAGCTTGACTTGCATGACATGTGGTTTCAACAAGACGGTGCCACACAGCACGCGCAACAATGGACTTATTGAGAGGCGAGTTCGGTGAACATTTTATTTCACGTTCGGGACCGGTCAATTGGCCGCCTAGATCGTGCGATTTAACGCCTTTAGACTATTTTTTGTGGGGCTATGTTAAAGCTTTTTTTGAAAAACTTTCCTGTAGCTTTTAAAAAATCACCCTATAAAAACGATTTTGCATACAAACATACATACAGTGAGTCACTTAAGTATTTTGCCTATTGGTTTTCATGCAAAAATTTGATTTTGTTGGCTTATAAAATAACAACAATGGAAAAAATAGAAAAAAAATGTTGCTCGTCTGCTAAAGGCATATTTTCACAACAAGTTAACCCAACTACGGATCATATACGATGATCCGTTAGCTAGCTATTGAGGCGCAATCATTTTCTGCCGAAAATTTCGATCTCACAAAAGTATTTTGCCTCGCAACAAAGTACACGTGGTTTCCATATTTCCTATGAAATTTGCGTCAATTGCGTGGAAATTATGCATGCTGTACTTGCTGCTAAGCCAATAAGTTAATGTTGTGTACAATTTCGATGTGATTCTGCTGCTTATGTAACCCAAAATGGCAAAACGCAAAGAATTAAATTATGAACAAAGAAAAATCATTTTATATCTGTATTATCAGGGTAAACTTATCCAATATGTTTCTGAAATGTTTGATCGAAGTCGCCAAACAATAGAAAACACAATTGCATGATAGAAAGAATATGGTATCATAGAGAATACAGCCTGTTCTGGCCGCCCTTAAATGCTGACAACACGAATTGATAGGGAAACCCTTAAGGAAAACCGGGAAAACCCACATTTGTCAGCACCAAAAATTTACGACAAATAGTTGACACTCATGCCTACAGTTCTGTGCGATGAAACAGTCATTAGGGTTCCCAGGGCCAAGAATATCCATGGTCGTGTGGCACGGCAAAAATCGCTGATATCACTATTTTCAATATTTAACGCTTTATTTGGCTTGCGTCAGACCATGTGACGCCCAACTGATCCGAAAAGGTTGTAATTGCTTCCATCACTGAAGATTACACCCATCCAAAACTTGAAAATCGTAGTTTTGTTGCTCCTTGCGAGCAACATCCGTTTTTCTTTGTTTACTGACGAAACTAGCCATTTTTGCCTTGCTACACGACCATGGATATTCTTGGCCCTGGGAACCCTAAGGACTGTTTCATCGCACAGAAGTGTAGGCATGAGTGTCAACTATTTGTCGTGATTTTTGGTGCTGACAAATGTGGGTTTTCCCGGTTTTCCTTAAGGGTTTCCCTATCAATTCGTGTTGTCAGCATTTAAGGGCGGCCAGAACAGGCTGTATTCTCTATGATACCATGTTCTTTCGATCATGCAATTGTGTTTTCTATTGTTTGGCTACTTCGATCAAACATTTCAGAAACATATTGGATAAGTTTACCCTGATAATACAGATATAAAATGATTTTTCTTTGTTCATAATTTAATTCTTTGCGTTTTGCCATTTTGGGTTACATAAGCAGCAGAATCACATCGAAATTGTACACAACATTAACTTATTGCCTTAGCAGCAAGTACAGCATGCATAATTTCCACGCAATTGAGGCAAATTTCATAGGAAATATGGAAACCACGTGTACTTTGTTGCGAGGCAAAATACTTTTGTGAGATCGAAATTTTCGGCAGAAAATGATTGCGCCTCAATAGCTAGCTAACGGATCATCGTATATGATCCGTAGTTGGGTTAACTTGTTGTGAAAATATGCCTTTAGCAGAAGAGCAACATTTTTTTTCTATTTTTCCCATTGTTGTTATTTTATAAGCCAACAAAATCAAATTTTTGCATGAAAACCAATAGGCAAAATACTTAAGTGACTCACTGTACGTATGTACATATGGACACCAGAGTAGTTAATAATGGATATTAGCGATTTTTTTTGCAAGTACACAGGAGACGTCGCACAAGGATCTCTGGTGGTCATTGCTAAGAACATAAATGAGGTCGAATGTATTGGCAACGCCGCAATCGAGACCATCAGGAACTGACTTAGAAGCAACGGTCTAATCTAAGCTAAAAAACAGAGGAGGGGGTCATTATCTCGACAAAAAAGACCGAATCCGCGACCCTGACAATAGGAGGCAGAGCCATTTAGTTGAAATTATAGGTTAAATAATTTGGAATCATAATTGACACAAGACTGAACTATAAGGAGTACGCTAGTGGTAAAGCAGTATCAGTAGCGGTAGCCATAAGCAAGATTATGGTCAACACCAAGGAGCTAAAACAGAAAAGCTGACTGCTACTCACCTGTGTAGTGAGATCAATACTGCTATATAGAGACCCGGTATGGGCACCTGCGCTGCAAGTAACAGCATATACAAGGTGATTTCCAAAGTAAACAGGACTTTTTGAATCTAGCGCCCTCTAGTGGCGCCATCTATATGTCAACTGGTGCGTTAGAATCCGCTATCGTTTATCGACTTCCAGTAAAAATTTCATGACATTTCATCTATTGGAAGTGAGGTTATTGCGTTTTAAGTGTCAGTATGTTTTTGTCATCGGTGCAAGCCTTTTGAATGGCCTCTACGTCTGCATAACGCTTTCCTTTCATCGGCAAATGCATTTTTCCGAAAAGGTAGAAGTCGCACGGTGCCATATCAGGTGAATACGGGGAGTGGTTGATGGTTAAAATGTGATTTTTGGTCAAATAGTCGGACACAAGCGTCGATCGATGAGACGGCGCATTATCGTGCAACAAACGCCAACTTCCATCTTCTCGCACCGATGACAAAAACATACTGACACTTAAAACGCAATAACCTCACTTCCAATAGATGAAATGTCATGAAATTTTTACTGGAAGTCGATAAACGATAGCAGATTCTAACGCACCAGTTGACATATAGATGGCGCCACTAGAGGGCGGTAGATTCAAAAAGTCCTGTTTACTTTGGAACTCACCTTGTATGAGGGGACGCATATGCTGACTCTGCATGGATGAAGTAAGTCGTTTCTCCACCGGTTTGAACATTCAAATAATTCTACAGTGATGAAGACATCCTGGGAACCCGTAACACCTTCTGCTTATGGGCCCATATTTTGATGACAGAAGAGCGGTGGTGACAAATTTACTTAGGGAATAACGAAGTAGCCAAGTGCGTTACCTGATGGTTCACCAGTTTGTTCCAAGTCAGTTATTCCTTGAATGAAATTTTCACCACAGCTCTTCTGGAATCCGAAATGTCATGGTGGCAATGATGAAGACCAGAATGCGGTTGCAGGTAACATAGCAGCTCCACCGTGCGAAATAATGCAAGGACGCGATTCCGCAGGGTGAAATAGGTTTAATGAGTTGAAAAAAAAAAACAAATATGTATTGGTTTATGTTATTGTTTTGATGTTTTTAAGTTACAGGCATAAAAAATGCAGTCAAGCAACGAACTTTATTAAAATTTGTGATTATAAAGTACAGTCAAACTTCCATAACTCGAACTTCTCTAACTCGAACTTTCTATAACTCGAACTAAATCAAGTGGCAATAGCGTTTAGGCAGCAAATAACATAACACTTTGCTTCCGTAACTCGAACTTCCATAACTCGATTTTCTCCATAACTCGAACAAAAATTTTAGCACGTGCATTCTCTAAGTCGAATTTTCAGGGGAAATCTCCGATTATTTTCATTTTTTGTGTTTTGTTTTAAGTACCTTGCGTTCAAGGGAATCCCGTAAATTTTTCAATCTGTTATTACTTCTTTTGTGTCATTCGCGCCTGATAATCAATGTGAACGAAGAGGACGACAAACCCTTAATTTTCTTGAGTCACATTGAAGAAAATTGAAACTTGATGGAAGTTGATTACAAGATATGGTCAACAGTAAATAAAATAACTTCCAATGTTACTTTTCAAAATTATATTAATGTGGACAACGAAGTTTGCCCACCACAGTTTCCTGCAGAAGAAGACATTATTGAACATTATAGCTCTGAATTAGTGGATCTGATTTTAAGTGCAACGGAAAGTGATGAAGAGATTTCGGTGGAGGAAATAATTCATCATCTCTTCAAGAACTACATAGAAGACGATTTCAAAACTTTGTATATTTATAAACGAGTGTTACCACCACTCATTATCATTATATGTAAGGCTCTGAACAAACTTGAATCTCGTTTATGTTGAAATTAACATAGTAAATTTTCAGCCACTAAATTCTGATTTTTTTAGTATTCTGTAACTTGTGAACAGTACCTACTTATATGATTTGAAATGAATTAATTTACATACTTACTTCTTCGTATTTTAAAATAAATATAAATATATATAGGTACACATACACCAGTGCTGTTTTTTTTAACAAACCAAAAATAGAGAATTCTCTAAGTCGAAGTCTCCATAAGTCGAACTATTTCTTTGGATAATGGTGATTCGAGTTTGGGAAGTTTGACTGTATATGGACAGTGCCGATTATAACGGTTTCGATCTTGATTCTTAAGTGATTTGGCAAAAAACCTAAAATTTTAAACTTGTCGAAAAAGGCGTTTATTTTTTGTAAAGTTGCCAAATTGATATTATGATTATCGCTCTCGAATACTTCAGGTTACGCATTATTGAGATAAAGCAAGTAATTACAGTTGAATCCTGATATATTTTTTTCGGATTATCTGGATTTTCGGTTTATCAGGATTCCGATTTTACGATATTTCAAAAAGAAAAGTACGAATTTACGGGGCTTTTATATTTTGGTTGATTTTCACATAATGTTTAACTTTATTGGAACTAAACTAGAAAGGCAGGGCTATAGTCGGGCGTTACCGACTATAGAAAACCCTGTACCTAGTCCAAAACTGAATATATTTTTTTGTCGCTTTAATATTTTATATTCATTATGTAAGGATATCTCAAGAAAAAAAATTTTTTCTTTTGTTAAAAGCCAATTTTTGGTCAATTGTTCACATGGCAGCTATATGTTATAGTAAACCAATATTTATAATATTCAGGAATATGATTGGATATTACTTAACGGTAGCGATATCTTAGTAAATAAAAAAGTTTTTTTTCAGTAAATGTTTTTTTTCGGCCGATCGTTCCTATGACAGCTATATGATATTGTAAATATACATAATATTGAGATATGTAATTAAACATTAAGACTATTGAATCTAAAATTTAGTAAAGATATCTTGAAAAACAAAGCGGTTTTTGTTTCTAAATGTGGGTTTTTATCCGATCGTTCCTATGGCAGCTATATGTTATAGGTCGAATATCGAAAAGAAAAATAAACGCGTTATGCCCATGGATTGGGAGAGTCTTCGTACAAAATTTGATGGTTGTAGGTCTAACCGTTTCCGAGATTTGTGCTTTCATACGAACAGACGGACAGATAGACAGACGGACATGGCTACATCGACTCGCCGTTCGATGCTGATAAAGAATATGTATACTTTATGGGGTCTGCCACGCCTCCTTCTGATTGTTACATACATTTGCACAACTTTAATATACCCTTTACCAATTTTTGGTATAGGGTTTAATAACTCAATTTACATACATATGTATTCACATCGTATATACTACATATTAAATTAATATAAAAATAAAAACGGAAATATAAAATCATACTTATTAAGTGAAAGATCAATCTTTAAAAAAGTTTGTCATTTTTGTTTGCTTAAGATTCTTTTCGGCTATCTCTTCAATTGATTTTTTTAAACTTATTAAACAATCAAAAAAACATTAATTCTCTCTTTGCATTAATTTGATTGTTTGGTTTTTCGCATTTGCTTTTTCAATAACCATTGCACACAAATTTTTCGAAAGTGCTGTTGTGAATTGTAGTCGGGGACAGCAAATGTGTTTTGTGAAAGGAACTTGTGTGCAATTGTTTTTGTGAAGTGTATGACAAAATTGTCTAATGTACTTAAACTGAAAACAATTTTTTGTTATTTAATGTTCTGCATTATGCATTATAAGAAGTTTCAAAAATTACGGTTTATAAGAGGTTTTATGTTCAATGAATTGGAAAAAAAATTACGGCTTAACGAGGGAACCAAAATGTATGGAAATTTTGTTACGAATTATCGGGATTTTCGGTTTATCGGGGTACGGTTTATCGGGATTCGACTGTATATATTTTGACTTCGTTTTGTAGTTTTTTTCGTTTTTTAGTTTAAATTAAGAAAACCAATGTGATTCGGATCCCAGTGGAGGTGTGTAAACCTCCTTAGTACTTAAATATTTTTATAAATTACAAGTACTTATGCAGCGTTTCTGGCCCTTCAGTGTCTTCACCTCATTGCAATGGAAAAGATCATTGTGATTTATAAGCAGATAGACGTCAAATCAAATTTTTAATTTTGTGCCCATACATGATACATTTTACATGCTTATGCATGTGTTACATTTCATACAGTTATATTTAAACTATAAAGACAGTGGATATAGTCGGGCGCACCCAGTACCAAATCTAAAATTCAATATGTATACATATATTTTTTTGCTTTAATATTTTGTACTAATTTTGTAAAGGTATCGATAGGAAAAAAACATTTTTTTTTTCTAAAAGTAATTTTTCGGCCGATCTTTCCTATGGCAGCTACATCTGATACTAAGCCGATATTTATCATATTCAAACGTAGACATATCTACTAAGATTCATTGTAACTGCATATATTGGAGATACTCGACACCAATCTACTGGTGTTAAACTTTTTTTTTTTTTGTACTTATGTTAAAGTAAACAATCTATAGCTTACCGAAGAGTAAGTATAGTAGATCAGAAACAGCCAAGCTGAACAAATAGTAGTTTGTTGCCGTATGCATCGATGAATGCCGAATTATGACAATGCACACCAAAGTGTTCCCCACTACGCCTGTGGTGAATATTCCACAAAATATAATGCTGACCTGCAAATGAAAAATATAAAAATATTACAAGTTTTCGAGTTAATGCATCAGAAACTATTATATGAAATAGATTTAACCATATTGTGGGTAGGAAATCTCGAAATCAATGGGAGTTCTAACTCATAATGCAAAATACGGGGTGTTTATGAAAGGGAAACAGGGGGAATCTCGATATTGATGCCGATCGTGATGCTAATTGTTGTGAGTTGCTGAATCTGTTGTTTATTTACATATAATTGACATATTTCTCTTCACACATTGCGCTACAGTAGACTGCCAGACGGACATGTACAAACGACACTTTACTGCCCGCCATACAGATGCACATGTACATGAAACTCTTTGACCAAATGTATTTCTTCTTCTTAGCAGTATCAGTGCCTATGCTTATGATAAACAAATTTTTAAAGTTATAAACCTCTACACAATAAAAAATTTTTCTAATTGTACCAAAAAATGGTAAAGAATATATTAAAGTTGTGCAAATGTATGTAACGGGCAGAAGGAGGCGTGGCAGACCCCATAAAGTATATATATTCTTTATCAGCATCGAAAGACGGGTCGATGTAGCCATGTCCGTCTGTCTGTCTGTCCGTCTGTTCGTATGAAAGCACAAATCTCGGAAACGGTTAGACCTAAAACCATCAAATTTTTTACGAAGACTCTCCCAATCCATAGGCATAAAGAGTTTATTTTTCTTTTCGATATTCGACCTATAACATATAGCTGCCATAGGAACGATCGGATGAAAGCCCACATTTAGAAACAAAAACCGCTTTGTTTTTCAAGATATCTTTACTAAATTTTGGATTTAATAGTTTCAGGTAATATGCAATTATATATCTTAATATTATAAATATTGGTTAACTATATTATATAGCTGTCATAGGAACGATCGGCCGAAAAACAACATTTAATGGGAAAAACTTTTTTGTCTATTAAGATATCGTTACCAATTGTTGGATTCAAAGATTTGAAATAATATCCAATCGTATTCCCTAATATGATAAATATCGGTTTAATCGGTATAACAATTAGCTGCCATAGGAACGATCGGCCGAAAAATGGCTTTTACTAAAAAAAAGTATTGTTTTCTTGAGATATCCTTACATAATGAATAAAAAATATTAAAGCAACAAAAAAATATATTCAGTTTTGGATTAGGTACAGAGTTTTCTATAGTCGGTTACGCGCGACTATAGCCCTGCCATTCTAGTTTTTATTTGATTTCGTTTGATATGCTGCATGCATTTTAGCTAACTAATTACTATTCTAATTTAATAGAAATAGTTTTGAGAAATCATAATTAAGCAATAACAACTTTTTCACGCATACTTGAAAAGTTTAAAAAGTGCACCGATTAAACCGATATTTATCATATTAGGGAATACGATTGGATATTATTTCAAATCTTTGAATCCAACAATTGGTAACGATATCTTAATAGACAAAAAAGTTTTTCCCATTAAATGTTGTTTTTCGGCCGATCGTTCCTATGACAGCTATATAATATAGTTAACCAATATTTATAATATTAAGATATATAATTGCATATTACATGAAACTATTAAATCCAAAATTTAGTAAAGATATCTTCCTATGGCAGCTATATGTTATAGGTCGAATATCGAAAAAAAAATTAACTCGTTATGCCTATGGATTGGGAGAGTCTTCGTACAAAATTTGGTGGTTGTAATTCTTACCGTTTCCGAGATCCGTGCGTTCATACGGACAGACGGACAGACGGTCAGACGGACAGACGGACATGGCTATATCGACTCGCCTTTCGATGCTGATCAAGAATATATATACTTTGTGGGGTCTGCCACGCCTCCTTCTGCCTGTTACATACATTTTCACAACTTTAATATACCCTTTACCATTTTTTGGTACAGGGTATAATTAACTAAATTAGATGCATATGTCCCAATAGGGTAATTGCTGAGTAAATTTGCCAAATGAACCAACACAGGCTCATAATATGTGTAAACTGAAAGTTTGCATGCGCAATGAATGTTGACAATTGCGTGTACATATATTAAAAACCTGCAATGTTTATGTTTACCAGTGTTCGCTTATGAAGCGTGAGCCTATTGTGAACATGACTTAACTATTTTGCATATGAACAATGGCTTCAATGTATTCTGTTGCATAGACTTAAATCAGAGAATATGTATACTAAGAAGGCGCATCTCATACAAACGGCATGCGAAATTGAAATGACAAAATCAGGCAGCGGCGGGCAGCGTGTGTTGGAAGTCAAACTGCTATAATTTCCCATAATTCACTGTGGCCAGAATATTTTCTGCTTTTTATGTTTGTGTTTCTTTCCTTTGCTATGCATGTGCTGCTCGCACTCATGCTTTGATGACAATTGCTTGTCTTTATTTTGATTTCGGTTTTTATTTTTTTGTGTACGCGCTTTTGATGAGATTTCAAATGATATTGTTTCCCTTTCTGCCTATTCATGTACTGCTCGCACTAATGCCTAGTGTGAAGTTTGTCTATTTTAGGCTAGATTTTTGATAATGAATGAATGGTTAACTAGCGAAGACATATTTTATTAATATTTTTGTATAATTTAATAACTAATTTGTAACAATTGCATACATATTTAATGCATATTATGTATGTATGTTTTTATTATTGCTTTCTTTTGTTAAATTAAATTTTATTAAAAAGGTTCAATATGAAGCATGCACTTGACATATTTTTGTACATTTGCTGTGCCACTTGTGAAGCGCTGTCAAATTTTAGAAAAAATATCATTGCAAATAACTTGATTTGTTTGATTTGAGTCATTTGTGTTTTCGGCCAATGTTCTTGAGCAATTAACACTTCTTTCCCCACATGTATTTGTCCCCCTTGCCCAAATGTGCTGCTTGCACTAATGTGACGACACAATCGTTTGTTACTGTGTTTTTTTTGTGTGCACTTTTCGTGTGTTTGTTACTTCTCTTCCCGCATGTGTTTGTTCCCCTCTCCTAAATGCTATTGTTCCACGCGATTGTGCTGATGATTTTCGTTGCTAGCTGCTGATTCTACTTTTTTGCAATTATGAGCGCCTGGTACGATTTTAAAATTCAATGAAAATATTACATACAAATTTATTGTTTGAAGATTCGTATTTAGCAAGGACAATATGGGGGTGAGAAGACCCATATTGCCCTTGCTAATGGCACTTGTGCACTGCGCAAAGAGTGTGCATGCGCAATGCGCTTAGTTGTTACGGCGATGTGCGTTTCTAACTGCGATGCAAGGCTTTCTAACTTTTTGGCTGAAATTATGTAAGTCAAGTAGTTGGTCGCTATGCATATGAAATGAAAATTATGTTAAAACCCTTAAATTGCCATATTTCTTCATTCACATTGATTGATATCTTAAAAGCACCTGTCATGCAACTAGTGAAAGACAAAAATAAAATCATACAATTTATTCAGCACTCCACTACAATCTGAACGAACTGGTGTTTCGATTTAATGGTGGTTCAGTGGAATGCCTGCCAAACTTTTGTTACAAATTATGGAATAATTGTACAACATTCTACTGAATGTGTTTTGCAAACAATCATTTTCACAAATAATGCATTATTAGTGCAAAATATTCTAATTGCCTTTGACTTTTTTCTTGCACACAGCCAAAGCATAAAGAAGCAGCGTTGAGAATTTATATGCCCGTAACAATGAAGAAGCAGAGCCAATATTTCACAAAAAGAAAAATAAAATAGCAAGACAATTGAAACTTCTAAAATCATGACAAATTCGCTTATTAGTGTGTGTGTATTACACATACTGCAGGTGTTGCTGTTTAAATGCATACACAAATTTAATTCGACTGTGTTTTTATACTAGGCACACATGAAAAGCAGAATGAAATGCATAGGATAATAAAGAAGTAGCAGCAACACAAAGCAAAAAATATATTCTTAATAATCAAAATTTCAAAATCATGGCAAATTCTTTTCTGCACGCACACACAAACTCATGTATTTCAAACGGTACGCTCGATGACCGACTTTTCATACCAGGCACACATCAAAAGCAGAATGAAATGCCCGTAGCAATTAAGAAGAAGCAGAATAGTTTCTCAAAACGAAGAAATATGAGCTAGCTTGGCAATTAAAACTTCTAAAATTGTTTTCTGCTTGCACACACAAACACGTGTATTTCAGACGGAACCGTCGAGCAGCGACTTTTCATACCAGGCACTCATAAAATGTAGCAAGCAAAAGAATTGTCTGCTGCAAGAAATTTGCACACTCGTCTGATTCAACAACAACAACATTCATGGATTGCCAAAAAAATGGCATTCGCCACACACATGACAACTAGAAAAAAATTTCCAACAACAAATGTAAGCATTCGGCTAGCCCAACAACTACTATCAAAAAAAAAATGCTTTGTATATGAAGACAATCACCACACACATACACAAACATGACAACTACCGAAAAAGAAACAAGCGCAACAACAAATATAAGCATTCGGCTAGCCCAACAACTACAATCAAGTAAAAAGCGCAACAACAAATCAAAGCATTCGACTAGCACAACAACTACAATCGAGACGAAAAATTAGTATACCATAAACAATATAGCAAAAAAGCTATAAAAAAATTTATTGCAAAGACGGGCGCTGGGCCCAGCGCCCGTCTATGATATTTTTCAACGGGGTCATGCGTCTTCTTATTATACATATTCTCTGCTTAAATCGTCAATGTTAATGCCAATGTTAGATGTCGTTACAACAAAATTCTCTAACGTATATATGTGCAAAATAATAACGGCAATTACACTACGTTTGCCAGGTCCGCTGATTTTAATATTTATATATCGGAAAAGCGCAGAACAACGTCTGCCGGGTCAGCTAGTAGTTTATATTTATATTAGTAAGATATACAGCATATTTGAAATAAAATTTATAAATTAAAAAAATAGTCAATTTCTTTAAGTTCTTTGATCTATAAATTTTCTTAAAGCGACAGAATTTTTAAGTGCACAAGAGCAGCAAGTCAGAGATCTGCAGTGAGAGGAAGAAACGAGCTTTTAAGTTACTTACGAAAATTTGAGTGTAAGTGTAATAAGTAGAAAGAAAATGGATTCCACATTTTCTATCTACTCATGTCATGCTCATTCAATGTTTAGAGGCCCTTGCTGCAGAGATTTGCAGTGCTTCGAAATGGACATATAACATTGCCAGCAAATGTCAAGCCTATTCGTGATTCATCGTTAAATACTCGTGTATTCTCACAAGTAGCTCATGAGTGGCTTGTGAGCTTGTGACATGGCCTGGTTGAATTCATACGAAAGCTAGTTAAATTATAGATCTTTCGGTTAATTTCGTCATATGATGGTCATTTGGTGCAATCGTGTGTGTGGCCGTTTGTCTGTGAGTAGGCATATGGTATTCGTCACTTTCTTCACGCATTGCAAAAGACTTGACATTTTTTGTGTGCGTACTTGAAGGTCACACACATACTTTTTTTTTACATTTAAAATGTAGAATCGATGCACTTGTTGCTAATTATGGGTTTTTTTGGTTTTAATGGTTTTGGTTGTCTACGCACTTGCGCAACGAACGTACAGCGTACCTTAACCGGTAATTTGATAAGTGAAAAAAGGAATCAGCTAGCTCCAAAAACTATTGACATAATTTTATTTCTAAGGTCTATACTAAAAAGAAACTAAATGAAAAACTAATTTTAACTGAAAATTAATTCCATTGTTACATTTCTTACTTAATTTAATTTTTGGCCTTGATTAATTCACTTGTTACATTATATTGAAAGAAAGAAATTAAATTACTTATTATGTTTAAATATTTTAAGATTTTGTATAAAAAAAAACTAACGATGTACATTAGTTTCATTAATACATTATTTTTCTCCATGCATCAGTTATAAACCTCTACACAATAAAAATGTGTTTATAGTTTTTTCAATATTTCTTTTTATTGAAAATGTATTTTAAAATAAGTACATAGTTTATATTAATATTAGTAAGATAAAGAGTATTCTTAAAATAAATTTCTACATAATAAAAAGATTCTTCTAATTATTTCAATATTTTTATTTAATGCAAAATGTATTTTAAATTAAGTACATAATTTTTATTTATATTAATAAGATACTTAATGAGTGTGGTGGTACTAAATTTTCCTTTTGATCTCTCCAGTCAATGGTGATCCAGTTTAAACTTGCTCATTTTTATGTGAAACATCATTTAAAATAATTGGGAGTATTTTGTTTGAAATTTTATCGTCATGTAAAAGCACATTTCCTTCGATGTAAATTAAACTCTCACTAGGTAAAA
>JBAMBQ010005286.1:0-36666 GCA_037044495.1 Stegana nigrithorax | reverse complement strand
CTTAGGAATGTACATCGACAGCAAACTCACATGGAAGAACCACATAGAAAACTAGAAAGGCAGGGCTATAGTCGGGCGTAACCGACTATAGAAAACCCTGTACCCAATCCAAAACTGAATATATATTTTTTGTTGCATTAATATTTTATATTAATTTTGTAAGGATATCTCAGGAAAAAAATTTTTTTTTTTGTCAAAAACCCATTTTCGGCATATCGTTCCTATGGCAGCTATATGTTATAGTAAACCGATATTTATTATATTCGGGAATATGATTGGATATTACTTAAAACAATTAAATTCAACATTTGGAAACGATATCTTAATAAACAAAAAAGTTTTTCTCAGTAAATGTTGTTTTTCGGCCGATCGTTCCTATGACAGCTATATGATATAGTACACCGATATTTATTATATTCGGGAATATGATTGGATATTACTTAAAACATTTAAATCCAAAATTTGGTAACGATATCTTAATAAACAAAAAAGTTTTTCGCAGTAAATGTTGTTTTTCGGCCGATCGTTCCTATGACAGCTATATGATATAGTAAACCGATATATAATATATTAAGATATGTAATTGGGCATTAGCTAAAACTGTAAAATCCGAAATTTGGTGGAGATATCTTGAAAAACAAAAGGGTTTTTGTTACTAAATGTGGGTTTTCACCCGATCGTTCCTATGGCAGCTATATATTATAGATCGAATATCGAAAAAAAAAATAAACTCGTTATGCCTATGGATTGGGAGAGTCTCCTTGCAAAATTTGGTGGTTGTAGGTCTTACCGTTTCCGAGATCCGGTTGTTCATACAGACGGACAGACAGACGGACAGACGGACAGACGGACATGGCTATATCGACTCGCCTTTCGATGCTGATCAAGAATATATATACTTTATGGGGTCTGCCACGCCTCCTTCTGCCTGTTACATACATTTGCACAACTTTAATATACCCTTTACCATTTTTTGGTACAGGGTATAAAAAACGAGACCAATTAAAAAATAAATTTCGACAACTATATTGGCTACTATCAAAGAACTCAACACTATCTACTGACAACAAATTACTAATATACAAATCTATAATAAAACCAATCTGGACCTATGGCATCCAACTATGGGGCACTGCCAAAGCGACAAACATTGAAATCATTCAAAGACAACAATCAAAAATTCTGAGAACAATAATGAATGCAGACTGATACATCCGCAACGACGACATTCACGACAGCGTTGGCATACCAATGGTTATCGACGAAATAAAAACAATTAGCAGAAACCACCATATAAAGCTGGCAGCCCACTCAAACAAAGACATGAACAACCTACCAATAGAGGAACTGACGAAAACCAGACGGCTTCAACGAAAAAGACCAGTAGATAACACTTAACGCCTTATAATACCGATCAGAATATAACGATTACAACGCCATTGTATATATATTACAACAAATATTTGTTTTTTACTTTTTCTTTTTTAAAAGTATCACCCAAAAACAAAAAATGCATAAAATGTCTAGAATTAGATAGAAAATACAAAGGGGAAATAAAAAAAATAAAAAAAATATTTTTTCTTTCTGATTTCGTTTGTTGATCTTGTAAAATTTTTGTTTCTTTTTATTGTGCACGCGCAGCTCGCTTAGTGACCGTTAAGTTTATTTTTATTTTTTTTTTCTTTGTGTAAAACAATTGCTTGTTCGTAAAGTTCGTAAAGGAACTTAAACAACAACAACAAATTAGTGCATTGCTTGTGCACAAAAAAATAAACGCATTGTTGACGTCACTGCGCATCTTTACGCATGCTTTTTTTTTTCGCAGACGTTGTGGTAGCGCACTACCAAGCAAGAGGACTTACGAAACCAGACCTAGTGTCTGTTCCACAGCTACGACCAAATGGTCAACAGCTGCTTTATCTACTTAACAAAAATTTACTTATAGATTAAAAAACACTAATTACAAAAATTAAACAAACTAAATTAAAATTAATACGACTAT
Source organism: Stegana nigrithorax (assembly GCA_037044495.1). Classification (NCBI taxonomy): domain Eukaryota; kingdom Metazoa; phylum Arthropoda; class Insecta; order Diptera; family Drosophilidae; genus Stegana; species Stegana nigrithorax. The sequence continues at coordinate 34,664 of JBAMBQ010005286.1, read as the reverse complement.
TAGTAGTCTAAATTAAAATAAGTATCTAAGTCTATGTAATTTCAGTAAAACTACAAGTAAAAAAAGATTTTAAAGTGTGGGAAGAGGCTATGTTAGAAAATAAATTATAGTTAGAGTTTTAAGCCAAACACATAACATAAAAGGGATCATGCAATAGGAAAGATGATCGCGCAGTGTTTAGTCTAATGGGCAAATAATATCTTGTTGAACGCGAAGGCACGTTAAAATTTATTTTCCCAAGAAGATAAGGAGAATTGACATTGCCGTTTATCAGGTTATGAAGAAAAAGAATACCTAACACGGATCTCCGACTAGCTAAAGTAGGAAGATTAATCAATTTAAGGCGGGAATGGTATGAAGGAAGGCGAATCGCAGAATTCCAGTTTAATCCACGCAACGCAAAAAGCAAAAATTTTTTTTGGACAGATTCAATTCGGTCTGAATATGTTGTGAGTTGGGGATTCCAAACACATGAAGTATATTCTAAAATCGGACGAACCAAAGAAATGAAAAGCTGTTTGGTGATATACGTATCATTAATTTCTTTAGACCATATCTTAATAAAGCCAAGAACACCTCTAGCTTTATTAGTGGTCTTGAGAATCTGAAAACTAAAGTTAAGTTTCGGGCTCATCAAAACACCTAAATCGTTAAATTCATAAAGACGTGCTAAAGTAGAACCGTTTAAGGAGTAGAAAATATACACAAAACTGTACGGTTGAGCAATGTGAATAATACGAGTCGTATACCGTGAGAAATTGTGGTGCGTTTTGGTGACCTTATTTGTATGACCTAACACAATACTTTGCGCAATTACGTGTGCATGGATTACTGCTTATGCACTGTGAACAATTGTATTAAGTTGACATAAATAAGAAAAATTTCCTTTATTTTATTTATTTATTTGGAAGCTTCGCCTGGCGGGCTGTCGCGACGGACAAATGAATGATGTTGTTAGGTTCAGTTCCGCACAATGTATAGCAGCACCTACTCCACAATCCATTTTGAACCTTCGGTATAGAAGTTGACTGTATCATGACCTTCATGTAGGCATCTACACCAGTCTCTTTTTCCCATTGAATGTCTTCTGAATTACTGCTAAAGCTTACCTGTGGTATAATATAGTCAATGCATGCTTGCAGAGTGGCACCTATTGAGCTGTGGCCGAAGTTGACAGTTTGCAGTCGCCCTGTTGCTTTTAGGCGCTGAGCTGTTCTTACGGCTATGTTTCCGGCCATTAGATCCTGTGGCGGAATGCCAAGGATTCTTTCTAAGGCTGCTGTTAGAGTGGATCTCAGTGCTCCCGTGAGAGCATAGCCTGCCTTCGGGTTTTCTCCAAGATCTTTAGATATGTGGATTTCTGAGTAGCCTCCCACCAGATCCTAATACCATATAGTAGAACCGAGCCACTGCTGTGTATACCCAGTGCATGAGACGCGGTGATAGGCCCCCTGTGCTACTTAGCATCTTTTTGCATGCATAGAGTACTCTGGCAGCTTTCTTCGCTCTCTCGTTTTCATGTTAGCTTGTGGTCCAGGATCACTCCTAGGCATTTGGTCTAGGATTTTTGCTCCAGTCTTACATCGTTTAAGCGAGGTGGTATCCAGGATGAAATTTTGTATTTCCTGGAAAACATAACTAGGTCAGTTTTATCTGGATTTGTACTCAGCCCGACTTCTGTTGCCCAGGTACATGTCGTTCTTAATGCGGTATCCATCAGTTGACTGACGGTGGAGATACATTTCCCTACGACGAGAATGCTCATGTCATCTGCATATACTGTCAGGTGTTGGAGTTCCCCTTCAAATTTCTTTAGTAGTTTGTTTACTACAATGTTCCAGAGTAGAGGTGATAGAACTCCCCCTTGTGGAGTTGCCATGTTTACTTCTTTTGTCAGTGTTGAGCTACCCCACGCTGTGACGACTCGGCTGCATTTGAGTAAGTTACCTATCCATTGACCTATTGAAGGGGTTATTCCTAGTTCGTTAATGCCTTCCAGTATAGCTTCCGTGGTCACATTGTTAAATGCGCCCGCTTTGTCTAGAAAAGCACCAAGTGCGTACTCCTTGCAGTGGGGTGCCTTTTCAATCCTTAGCATCACGGAATGCAGAGTAGTCTCTTACCCTTGGTGCACGCATGCTAGTCGTTTGACAGGACTGTTCGGCAGCATTGTCTCTGATATGTATATCGACTAGTTTTTCTAGTGTCTTTAAGAGGAAGGTTGGTAGACTTATCGGTCTATAATCGTTCGGATATACGTGACTGGTCTTCGTAGATTTTGGCAGGAATACCACACGTGATGTCCTCCAGGCCATGGGTAAATGACCTAGCTGGGTACATCCATGGAAAATCCGCTTTAACTAAAGCTTTACCAGCTCCGGTCCCTTGCACAACATGGCCAGGAATATATATTATATATTATCTAAGCCGGGTGATTTACAGTCGTTAAATGAGTTGACAGCCCAGTTTAGCTTAGAGGTTGCTGTTAGGTCTGGAAGGACCACCATTCCAGCTATATATGGGTTCGCTGTCATCTGTGCAACGTGGAAATTGAGCATTCAGGAGCGGTTCTAGCGATTCTTTGCTGTTGCTTGCAACTAGGCCATCCTGTAGTTGTACGAGACCTGGCATATTAGGCTGGGTTGATTGCAGCTATCTAAGCCTTGCGACTTCGGTGGTACGCTCAATGGTCCTGCAGAAGACTCTCCAGGAGCTTCTTATGGCCTTCCATACCGTGTATTTGTACATACTCAGTAGATCCCTGTATTCTTCCCAGCATTCCTCGCAGTCCGCCTGCCTTGCCAGTTTATAGGCCTCACGCACTCCCCGTCTCTGCGGTTCTAATACAGGGCTCCACCAGGGTGGCCTGGATTTGCGTTTGGTGCTTGATTTTGGGCAGGCTGCGTGGTATGCGTCTATGAGTTTCTTATTTAAAAGAGTGAAACAGTGTTCTATGTTTGCCACCGTATTAATGCGGGTTGGTCTGCCTAGATTGCGAGAGAGATTTAGCCTTTAATAGTCCCAGTTGGTTTTTTTGAGGTTTCTATATTTCTTTATGATGATGTTGGCTTCATGGATATGTTGAAGCTGATATATTTGTGGTCAGAGAAGGATGGGATTTGTAATACCCTCCAGTCAGAGACGTGTTTGTTGTAGCCTGATATAAAGGTTAAGTCGAGGACATTGGAGGAAGTTAGTCCGACGTATGTGGCCTCTTCCCCCTTGTTGGCCAAGTCTAGATTCGATTGTATAATAAAACTAAAGAGCGACTCACCTCTTTCGTTGGTGTCCTTACTTCCCCATAGAAGGGGCGTCTGTGCAAACTATTAGGCTTGGTGCCGTCTTGTTTGCCTTTACTACCAGTATCCTGAGTTTCGCAGGTGGTGCTTCCACATCATGTGTCATATAGCAGTACGCTACCAGCTGCAGTTCTTCTTTGTCGACCTCTATTGCTACAGCTGTAAGGTCGTCGGTGCTAAAGTCAGAGAGTTTATAGGATTGAATGTCTTTTCTCACCAGAATTGCAGTTCTTATCCTATAGTAGCTTCCACGTGGTACAGTCGGAAGCTCTGAGACCTTTACCTAGGCTATGTCATAGGCGCCCTCATCTAGATAGATTAGGATCTCCTCTGATGCTAGTTTGCTTTTATGCAGGTTTATCTGAATTACCTTCAGAATCGTTTGCTGTTGGCTCTCCAGCAGAGTCGGCTGCACTGGGCGAATCTTCTCTACCATTGTCGTCTAATGCCAGGCTCCGGGTCATGGTGTCGATGCCTAGATCCTTTTCTACCTCACCAGCTTTTAGAGTGTTCTGGTTGTTATCGGCGGAATGTCGTTTCTTGAGTCGCTACCTACTCCCCATGCCATTTTTCAAACCTTGGGTACAGTATGTCTTCAGCCTGTTCATTGATCTGAATAACGTACTATTGTCCGGCGTCGGCCTACGCCGCCTGTGCTGGTGCCACATGAAGAACTATCCAGTCATCCGTGGGGACGTCTGGGTTTTGCTACTGTAGCAGTCGCAGAGCTGAATCCTGAGAAAAGACTCTAGGTATCAGCACTTTGGCTTTGGGTACCGATGGTATGTTGGCTCTGTCTACTATCTCGAGCTTTGCGCCAAAAGACGGTGCCGGACCAGTTGGCTTCGTATTCTTCTGCCCGATCATGACCTCTAGCAGCTTCCACTGCTCTATTGTCATTTTTCCAAAATGCTCGCTTCGATCAATGAGTGCCACAATCAGATGTCGTCTTGGCTTTTCTCGATCTGCTGCCGCATGAATACGTCTTTTCGGTGGCGGCTTAGCATCTTCACCAGAATGTTGTTTTTAGAACCTAGCCACACCCTCCTTGATTTTGTTCGCATATTGCGAGTTAGTCGACTTGAGAGTTGGGTTGTTCGAAAGATACGCACGGCTTCCTTATCACAATTTTTATGGGTATTTGTTTTCAAAACGCATGACTTACCTAATATAATATAAATCATTGAAAACTATAAAAGCATTTTAGGATGAAAATGAGTCGTAATAGTCAATGCATTGATGAAGAGGCACGATTGGTGTTATGCCTCAGAAAACCATGAAAAGCTTTGTAAGATATTGCAAAATAGCTTCAGCACTCGTACTTTGTATAAAAGGTTTTTAAAAAGAAACCGGGAAAGAAAACTCGTGGTAGACCACTGAAAGCCGCTTAACTGTCGCATAATCTGACTTCTCTTTAAGTCCTTATGGGCAATTTTGGCAGAAATTGATAATGAATTAACAATTCACCGACGCTTATAGAAAGTAAATCTGTTAGGGAGAATCACCCGAAGAGTTCCCCTGATGCAAACACTGCTTTCTATGTTGCATGTGCAAAATCGTTTGTCATTCATTATGATGAACTTTTCCCAACCTGTTGACCACTGGGACGACGTCATATTCTATGATGAGTCGAAAATGATTTTTATTACAATGTTGGACCGGCTAGAGTGTGGCGCAGGCCCTTAGCAGCAGTAGAAAATCGCATCAGTATATCAACCGCAACATGCGATACGGCACTTGCAAAGTGTTTGGTGTGTTTGGTTGGCCTGCCGAACTATTTCATGGGATATAACTGCGTCACACTCTTCCTTAAGCTTCCTAGTAACGGTTCTCGTCCAAATTTTTAGTTTTTTGATCAAGATTCCTTGCGCTGTGCCTGTTAAGTAATTTTGGATTTAGTGCCGCATGAATGCTTTGGCTGCAATTTACACTTGTTTTCAGCTCGATTTATTATAATCGTTTGGAGTATACGAACTGAACCACACCAAACGGTAATCCCTGTGCTGGCATATTCAAATCAAACTAAATGACTTTATGGTGCACACAAAGTCAAAATTATTCATCAACTGGTTGAAAAACTCTAAGAAAAGCACAAAGCAAAGAGCATACTTAACGGAATTTGTGCCGTTCATCGTTGAATTGGTGCAAAAAAGAATGAAAACAAAGTATTGAAAACATTTATGTGACAGTCAAAAAGTAGAGTAATTTTTGTTTTTGTTGTTATTTTGTTTGTTATGCATTCAAATTGCACTTTCTTTTAACAATAAGTTTTTAAATACAGTAAATAATTATAATCAATGAAAAAAATATCTTCTGTACTAAAAAGTGTAATTTTTTTGGGTTTAAAGTTGAAAAGTTTAATTTTTTTTTTTCGGTATGAAAAGTAATTTGTAAAAGTAAGGCTGTGTATTAGCCGGAACTTGTGATTGTGTGTGGTTATATCCATTTTGTTGTGTGTCGTTTGTAGTTTTAATTTATTCTTCTGATATGGAGACAGGAACTTTAATTTGCGTTGTCTATACAATGTTGCTTTTGCTACTTTGTCATAGCTTTAATCCGGTTGAAAGGTATTTTCGCTGCTTGATGTTACTATCAATGGCTGGTGTACCTCTGCAGGTCGTATAGCAGGAAAATGTTCAAATTTCAGTGCTTTATATATTTCGCTCCCTCTGTAGTTAGCAGTGCGGCAACCAGAGCACAAAACACATTTTATCTGGTTGCCGTCCAGTTCGCAGTTTGGGGCTTTTATTTTTTTGGTGTGACCGTATTTTTGACAGTTGTTTCATTGGGCTATTGTTATTTTGTGATGTGGTATTTCAAAATATATATAGTTATGTAGAAGGGGCTTGATGTTGCACATATCTTTTTTATTTTTTTTTTTTTTTTGTGTGATGTGTTTGGTTACGTGCTCATAGGAGTCCAGTGGAGCTGTTGTTGATTGTGGTATATTTTGAATTTAATTTTTCTGTTTTTTTTTGGTGTTTGATTGCTCAGTTATTTTGTTTGGAAATTGTTTGTGTTGCTGACGCTTTCGGTTGTCGTTAATTAAGATTTTTACTATGCGTGTAGCCCGGGTTCTGTTCCCGAAACAGTCAACAAAATAACATATTTAAAAAGCTTTCTTTGTACAGCCGTCGTCCTCTCAAACTCTGCTGGCAACAGAACCGAGAGTAAACACTTGCCACGGAAAAAGCTCTTAAATAGAGCTGTTCGGATTTGGCGATAAGCAGGAGGTCCCAGTCATTTGTGCATAAAATTAGCGCACACAACATAAGTGACTGTGAGAGCAGGCCAAAACTCGCACCGAATTGTAGAGCCTAAGGTGATGATGATGACTTTCATTTCAATGGGTGAGGATTTTGTTATAATTTTACTGTTATGGGACTGCGGATTTTTTATCCGGTGTTTTTCGTACTAAGTGAGACTTACACTTGTTTGTTGTTGCCTTTGGTTTAGTTAAAGATGTTCTGCTTATTTATTGGGCACTTACGATCGATATTTTAACAGATATTCATGTTGATGTTGTTGTAGATATTGTGCTGATTGTTTACAAGAAGTAATTGAGTTGGTGCAACTGTGAACAGTTGGAAATCTGGTGTATTGTGGCGTTGAAAGCGAGAAGCACTGTGCACTCAAAGGTTGCGAGTATCGTCAATGGCATTACTTGTTGCCGTTGACCACAGAAGTGATGAGGAGCACGAACTTGCTCTCTCTTTGTTTGGTACAATAAATGAGAGCGTGGCCTATCATTGCTCATCTATAGTGGACTTAGCACTGTGAACTAACCGTTTTTTATATTGGTTTGTAGTCTATGCTTCTTTAGTTGAGCGTTCGACATTTGTTCGACGATTGTAATAAAAAAACATTGAATGTTAAGTATTATTTTATTTTATTATAATTTACACTTTAATGGCAGGAGCGATTATAAAACACGTCCGGGTTGGATTACAACTTAAATTGAGTGAGAAGGTCTCTTTGGTTGATTAGACTCCACGTTATTTCAATTTCATTTGTGCATTCTGCAGTTGAACATAATTCTGTGTTAGTGATAATCCATGTGTAGCCTAATGCTAAACTACTTATGAGGATGTGTTGTACGGGGACTAGAATGATCGGCAGTCCTTCTTGGAGTAGGGCTGGAAAAATTCCGTCTTTCCCAGGTGATCTGTATGGTTTAAAAGTATTGATTTCCCTTGTTAAACTTTTCCTTATGATTATATTTCTTGCCGTCATTCATGAATCACCTATGGCTCTCTGAAGAGGTTGGGACACAGGGTGATTCAATATCGGATAGCTCGGAAAGTGGGTGTTCAGAAGAAGAGACACCTTCTACTCATCTTTCTCCATGTAGGAGGCATCAAGTTTTATTAGTGAGACATTTCCATCTATCCTGGAATTTACTGTCTCACACACACTGGTCCACCTCCCAGAAAGTATCCTGACGCTATAACAGCTTCAGTTACCTTGTTGTTTGCGTAGACAGTGCGTAGTAGTGGTGTGCAGTCCTTACTAAGAAATTATAAAATAAGCACACACGTTCTAGGGGTACTCTCTCCATATCATTTGAGAAATCTTACCCTACAGGCCTATTATTTTTCCCTTTTGGCACCTAGGTTCCTGTATGAGCGCTAGTCCCGTTCAGTATCGGGTGATGGCTCTTGGATGCAAAAGGCAGTCTCGTTTTCTGCAGGGGCTCGGGTATGGGGCCTTCATGGGATGGCGCCAGATTGTCCGATGTGTGTCCACGCGCACGGATAAAGCCGTAATTACATGGCTTGATACAGGAGCATCTGCATTATCCACTAATACTGGCACTGTAATTTTAGGTGTTTTAACGGCAATGCTGTATTTTTCAGGCCTTTCACAATTGCGGTACCAAACCGGTACCGTATTTTGTGGTCCATCTTCATTATTATGTTTTTGGATTCTTCATTAGTCCCAACTGTGATAATGGTACCTTGGCCTTGCACTTTGAACTGAATAACTTTCCACGAAGGCATGTTAATGCCCGCAATTTGGCTGTTCAGGACAGATAGCCAGAGCTTCTTCGTCTTGCCCTCTTGGAAGGAATAACGTGGTGAAGTATGCTGAAGGTGTGTCCTCACCTTATTGATTCCGTTGTCAGATAAGGACCCTTCCAACGTTCCAGTGCCTTTTTCGATGCTACTTAGGGCAGAAATTCCTCGGTGTGGTACCTTTTGGCTCTAGTATCATTCATACCTATTCGCCTGGGATCTTTGATTCCATCAGATTGTTTCCTTCTTGGTAATGGAGCACCAATCCTCGGACGAGAAGTGTTGAGTGCGGCTTTGTTCGCACTACCTATCCTGGTCTGCGTGTTTTTTCGTCCCGGACCTCCATAGAACTGGGAGGAACGATGATCCTTAGTAGCGTTGACCGTGTTGGTTCATTTACAGCCAGCTGCTCTAGTCGTCTGTTTCTTTGCGGTCGATGAGAGGCATAGAAACTTCGCTCGAACTCATCAGTGAGATGGATCGCACGCAATTTAATGTAATTATATTTGATTGCTTTAATTTTTGTTGGTGTTGTACGGCATAAAAATTTTCAAAATAGACCAAGAAGTAAAATACACTAATAATATGACAATAAAATAGTCGCTCTTATGAGAGTGCTCCAATTTCGAGACAGAAAAATACCTAAATGGCACCGTATTCTACGAAGGTTGCCTTTTATATTTCGGGATTGGGCAACCCTAGTGTTGCAATATGGCAACTGCCAGCTCTATCGTAAAGTTTGACATTTTTGAGGTTATACGTACTCAGAACGTTTTGACATACGAGCGCTATTTGTGTTGTTTACAGTAACTTAAAAGATTCATCTCGCCCAAAAAATGGAAATTAATCGTGAAAATTTTCGTGCGATTATTTTTTACAACTTTCGACGTGGATTAACTCAACAACAGTTAACCGATGAACTTAATTCAATTTTTGCCGATGAAGCTCCATCAAGGACCAGTGTTTATCGATGGTATGGTGAATTCAACCGAGGTCGTAGTTCACTCCAAGACGAATTTCGTGAAAGTCGTCCAAAATCAGTTGTTGTTCCGGAAACCATTGATGCTGTGCGCCAACTGATATTGCAACATTGTCATGTGACCTATAGTGAGAATGAGACAACCTTAGGCGTTAGTGGGACCAGCATACATTCAATATTGCATGAAAATTTGACCGTCAAAAAAATCGTGGATTTACGCGTATGAGCCCGAAAGTAAACAGCAGTCGACTGTATGGGTGTTTCAAAATGAGCCAAATCCAACAAAAGTTGCTCGCGCACGAAGCACTTCCAAGCAAATGGTTGCCTGTTTTTTCGGAAAAACTGGACATGTCGCAACCGTACCACTAGAACAACGCAAAACAGTCAATTCTGAGTGGTACACAACCATTTGTTTGCTAGTTGTCTTCCAAGAAATCAGAGAAACCAACCGCCGAAGACGGATCACTCTTCACCACGACAATGCGAGCTCTCACACATCGGCTCAAACAACTGCATTTTTGAGCACTCAAAACATCGATTTGATGAGTCATCCGCCGTATAGTCCTGACTTGGCACCGAATGACTTCTTTTTATTCCCATACGTAAAAAATAAAATGAGAGGTCAACGTTTTTCGACACCTGAAGAAGCGGTTGATGCGTTCAGAATGCATGTTTTGGAGATACCTCAATCAGAGTGGCAAAAGTGCATCGACAATTGGTTCAAACGCATGCAAAAGTATATAGATCTTAATGGGGAATATTTTGAAAAACAATAAAGCTATTTTCGATGATTAATATTTATTATTGTTCACTAATCCCGAAATATAAAAGGCGACCCTCGTACCATATGTCCAAATGGGTTTTATAATTGTCTTGTAAATCAGCAGTTTGTTACCTGTAGAGAGTGCTGAATTTTTTGAAAGAATCAGTGTCTTAATTTTAATTTAACCTGGTCTCGTTTCATTTAAATGTGAAATTTTCTGGATTTTATTTGTCATAATCATAATTGGCTGCCCTTGTATTTAACATACAAGTATCTATCAGTTACGTAGTTTTTTATTGTTTTGTATAGAGGTTGGAATAATATATTTTGTATATTGTGTCTGGCCTTCGTACCAGTCTTTTCTAGGTTTAGAAAAATTTCTATAAAGTAGCTCTTATTATCTAAATCGAATAGTATTTTTTAGTTCAATATAAGGACTTGTATAGTTGAGTGATTTTGTCGAAATCCGAATTGGTGACTTGGTAGCTTTCCATAGTGATTCAGATGTTGGCGTTGCTTATTTGTTTTTTTTATTTTTTATAGCGTCTGAGTTAGTTTTTTCCTTGCTCTGTTGAGATTCTTTTTGTCATCTAGTGGTTTGGCATATTTTTTTTTTTTTTTTTCTTTAAATCTTTTAATTTTTGGCGAATTGATATTTCTTTATGTTGGCATTTTTACTGGTGGTGTTGATTTATACAATATTTCATTTATTCTATCATTTACAATATACAGTGCTTTTTGCTTATAACGAACCCTGTTATACCGAACTTTTGGTTACAACGAACCATTTCCAAAAGGACGAGCTTCTTTCTATTAATCATTCAAGTTTTTCCGCTTATAACGAACCTGGTTATAACGAACTTTCAGTTATAACGAATCATTTTGCATGAAAAACTTGTTTATTTTTCGGTTATAACGGTTATAATCAAAAAGTCGCGCTATGAACAAAAAATTCTACTTTTGCGATGGCAACACTGTATCGCAAAGTGTTTTACTTTTCGTATTTCCTCGATTCCGGGAATTTCCCTAAGTTTATTGTTTGTGTGAAGACGATGTGCACTCTGCAGCTGCAAAAAGAACAAAGAAAGTTTTTAAATCTAAAAGAGAAACGTGAAATAATAAATCGCTTAAAACAAGTAGTAAATTAAAAGCCATTATGCCAAGAAATGGGACTCAGCAAGTCATCAATTTTTTTTTAAACTCATTTTTTATGTTTAAATATCACAATTTTTTTTAATAAATAAACAATGGAGGAAATATATGCATGTGTATACACATAAATTATTTTTTTTGAATCTTCGTTTATATCGAACTTCGGTTATAACAAACCATTTTGCCCGATCCCTTGAAGTTCGTTATAAGCGAAAAGTACTGTAAATAGTTAGATGGATTCTGTTGTGTTGAGTGTCGTTTGTTTTTGGAGTGTGTTGTTTAGGTGTTTACAGAAGGCTTCCCAGTCAGTTTTTTTAGGGTAATTAAAATGTTTGGTGATGTTTATATTGTAATAAATTTTTAATGATCTGATTAAATGCTGACTTGAAATATAGATTTAATTTTTAGCAAAATCATTAAAATTTCGTGTTACACAAAAGTTGATCAGATCCGGGACTTTACGGGTGTCAGATGGCCAGTATGTTGATTGTCCGGTGCATAAGCATCTAGCTTTAATAAGTTTAATAGCGTTATATAGGTTTTTGCCTTTAGTTGTTACAGTTCTTGATCCCTAAATGGTATTTTTTGGATTAAAGCCACCTACGGCAAGGAATCTAAATTCAATATTTTTAAAATAGTATAAATAGAGGTCACTTGCTATTTTGAGTTTCGGTAAACTGAAAAATGCAGCAATGTTGATTGGTCCCGTAGTGTCATTTATTTGTACAATTGTTGATTGCATGTGATCTGATTTTTATGTATGACGTCATAGAAAAATTGCGTTTTTTTTGTCTGACTTATGAAATTTTTACATGCATAACATTGGTTATTTAAAACAATTTTTGTTTTATTTAATTTAATTAATTTTATTTGTGCCTTAATTGCCGACAGGTGCTGGCAGTTGGTTTGCCTCTATGTCGCGTTTAAGCATTTTCAATCGCAATTAAAAAAAAAACTTTATAAAAGAATATATACTAATAAGTAAATAAATTAAAATAAGGAATATTATTCAAATATTAAAAAATTAAAAAAAAATTCTTTCAGACAATAGTTTTCGAACCAACAAATAGGCAGTGTGAAGAAATAAACAAAAACTTTCGCAGTTGCTTTACCGATTGCGCTACATCGCGTGCTTGCAACACGCTGCGTAAAACGTATTATGAATTATTTTTTGATAATTTCACGTGAACATTTTTGCAAAACAGATTTCAGCCAATAGTCCAGCTTATAGACATTATTAAATGTCAAAAAATAAATAAATTGTAAACATCCGGAAATGTTATTAATCACAGACGCTAAGATCTAAGAGTTACTAACTTATGTTACATATTCTGTTTATTTTTAGGCATTAAACAAGAATCAAGACTAGTTTTATACAATCGAAAGAAAACTACTCCCGTTCTGAAAACAAAAAAAAAGCAATGAAAAGCAAAATTAAAGTTGAGAAGAACACTGTAATGAGTGACAGAAGCAGAAATACTCTTAGCATGCAACAAAGTTTATTACCACCGTTGACATTATTGCTTCTACTGTTGCTAACCGACAAAGTTGCAGCTGCAAGGCATTCACGCATTGACTTGACAACAACAGCACCGTTTTCAGCTTTAACGGTAGCAACAACGGCAACACCAGTAGCGGCTGCTTCTGTTTTAGCAGCAGTTATTTCTACAAATGACAACTTGGAAAAGTCAGAGACAAGCAGTGAACTTATACCAGTTGCTGTTCGACAACCTCCATTATCATCGGCAGCAACAAAAATAGTTAACAAAACTTATTTTAGTTTGAATTACGATCAATCATCCAATGTGGCTAGCGCGGATAGCAAATTAAAGCAACAAGCAATTTCAGCCTCAATAATCGGTAAAATTTATATGAACTATGCAACAACTATATTCATTACTTTATTTTATAACAAGTGCATTGTCATCATTTGCAGAAGCTCCTGGAAAATCGGCCTCGCAGACAGCAGAATTACCGTCAACATCATCACAATTACCAAAGGAACAAAAGCATCAAGCTTCCGTTGAACACATCGACTTCGAAAGCGTTCTACCGGTTTTAGCTAGTGGCAATAATAACATTATCGAAGAATGCGATCCTGACATGGTTGGCTTCGAAATTGTTACAGGGTGAGTCGTTAACATCCCATAATTATCTTAATGTTGTTGCACTTACATATTTCTCAAACGCTTACCTTATTTATTGTGTTTTTAAAATTTTATTGCAATAGTTTGAAGATGTTTCTAGTTAAGGATGTGTAGAGCTTTATACTCTTGATCTTTTTAATTTTCAAGTCGAATATCTGGAGAAAATTCACGTGTTAAAACTAACTTTTCACCAATAGATTTTTATGACTTTTTTAATTCCGACGAGTTTTTTTTTCGTTTTACTTGTGTCTCAAAAGCAAATATCTGGATGTTGCCGGGGTATGTTAAACTATATATTCCGTGAGCGACTATAGTAATTTGTTTCATAATTTTTTTTTTCGTTTTGTACCAATATCATTTGCATACTTTTCGGGTTTTGATTATGATATTTTCTGTTTCTAATTTTCATATTTTTATGTAAAACATCTTTAAGCTCGCTATAGCAAAATGAAATATTAAACTAGTGCTTTACCGTTATGCGCATAAACATATGCGCAGTCGCATAACAGTAAAGCGTTATGTTAATGCAAACTTAACACAGTAATTTAAATCGAATAGCCTAAATATATAATTAAGCTGACTTACTATCACTATGTGTACAACAACAACAACATTCAACAATTTTGCTGTTCAACATAGTTGTCTTCGAGGGCGATACAAAGAGTATAGAGATTTTCTAACTTTTCGATACCTCTTTGTAGAACGATTTACCTTTTGCCTCAAAATAGGCCTCAGTTTTAGCGATAACCTCTTCATTCGAGCGAAATTTCTTACCAATAAGCAGTAGTCGCTGGAAGCTTCAAATTTAAATTCATGTACTTTTGCATCTTGCATACAGCTTTTTCATCTCCAAATTTTCGGTGAAATGCCTATAATTTCACCTAGCTCACGCACCTTCAGCCGGCGATCATCCAATACCATTTTGTGGATTTTCTTAACCGTTTCTGGTGTTACCTTCTCATTTGGACGTCCACTGCGTTCAGCATCTCTACGATTATTTTTGAAGTCAGTCAATCAACGTTTCATTGTTTTTTCTGATGGAACGGAGTCCTTATAACACTTTTCAAGCCATTTCTTAGCTTGAACGGTAGTTTTCCCCCTTCAAGAAGCAGTGTAAAATTATAGGACGAAATTGTTTTTGATTCATTGTTTTGAAAATCACAAAAGTAGTGTCACTCTTAGCACAATAACTCACAAGCTTCTGAGTAGAATATCATGACATTTTAACAGCTTTCTTTTGAAGGGGAGTACTAAATAAAACTGATATGTAAAAAATTCTAGTAACGCCATCTATAAGTCATCCTATGGACTGTTAAAAAACTCCTGAGAGCGCACACAAGCAAAAGAGCGATAGCATTGCTCATTTACACCGATCTCACTGAATCAAAAGAGCATAAACGAATTTTATTTTTGTGAGTATAGTTACAACAATGATAATTTCTGTTGTTGTTGTTGTCTATACGAAATCTATAAGCAGGAACGTTTTTTAGTTAGCTTTCAATTGTTTTTTTAATCAATTTGTGGCATACATTCAAATTTTGCGGGGGACATACAGTCTGTCACAAATCAGTTTCCACACCGAAAAAAATTAAATTTTTCAACATTATACCCAAAAAAATTACACTTTTCAATTAAGAACATATATTTTTCTATTGATTATAATTATTTATTACAGTAATTAAAAACTTATTGTTAACTAGAAAGGCAGGGCTATAGTCGGTTAAACCCTGTACCGATGCCAAAACTTAATATATTTTTTTGTTGCTTTAATATTTTGTATTCTTTATGTAAGGATATCTCATGAAAAAAAAATTTTTTTTTTGTAAAAGCCATTTTTCGGCCGATCGTTCCTATGGCAGCTATATGTTATAGTGCACCGATATCTATCATTTTTAGGAATATGATTTGAGTTTACTTAGAATCAATAAATCCAAAATTTGGTAACGATATCTTAATAAACAAAAAAGTTTTTCTCAGTAAATGTTGTTTTTCGGCCGATCCTTCCTATGGCAGCTATATGTTATAGCAAACCGATATATATAATATTCGGGAATATTATTGGATATTACTTATAATTGTTAAATCAAAAATTTGATAACGATTGCTTAATATACAAAAAAATTTTTCTCAGTAAATGTTGTTTTTTGGCCGATCGTTCCTATGGCAGCTATATGATATAGTGAACCGATATACATAGTTTTTCGATATAAGATTGGACATTAGGTAAAAGAATTAAATCCTAAATTTGGTAAACATATCATAAAAAATAAAGCGGTTTTTGTTACTAAATATGGCTTTTCGGCCGATCGTTCCTATGGCATCTATATGTTATAGGTTGAATATCGAAAAACCAAAATAAACTCGTTATGCCTATGGGTTAAGAGAGTCTTCGTGCTTGGTGGTTGTAGGTCTTACCGTTTCCGAGATCCGTGCGTTCATACAGACAGACAGACAGAAAGACAGACGGACATGGGTAGATCGACTCGTCTTTCGATACTGATCAAGAATATATATACTTTGTAGGGACTGCGACGCCTCCTTCTGCCTGTTACATACATTTGCACATCTTTAATATACCCTTTACCATTTTTTGGTACAGGGTATAACTAGAAAGGCAGGGCTATAGTTGTGCCAAACAGTACTTCGAATGGCCACGTTTTGACTGTTGAATTAACATGCGAATTTATCGCTTTTTGCACTTCGGACACATACTTGTACCATTTGGTTGGTTCGGCTGTTGAAAGTTTCGCTGTGTCTGCCAGGATTGTTCGGTTTACTCGTTATATTTGACCCTTGCCTCTAGCCATGCTCGTGGTTGTCAAAATGTGTTCGACTTGATTCTCGTTTAAAAAACTCTTCAATGCCTCAGACTTTTACGCCGAACTTCTGTCGCTGATAATTCGCTTAGGAAAACCAAAAACATGAGACCAATCTGCTATTCCCTTGATCACCTCTTCGTGGCCAACAGATTTTGTGGGAAAAGGCCACACGAACTTAGAAAAGGCATCTACAGCTGCTAGAATGTACTTACATTGTTTGGTTGACCCATCCATCGGACCCAGATGATCGATATGAAGTGTATGTAGCGGTGCATCCCCTTTGATTATACAGTTAAGAAAGCCTTCTTGCTCACCCAACCTCTTACTGTGGATTATACACTTATTACAGTTGGATATCAGCTTATTTAACTGCTGTTGGATAGTGTCCATCGTTTTCTGTACTGAAAAATGGCTAATCTCGTGTGACCCTTGTATGATCTCTAGCTGCATTAGACGTGGTACTACCAGCAATTCGTTGCCCTCGACAGTTTTAAAAAGAAGACCGCCATAAAGCATAAAACCTTGATACGGCCGCTGCTTGACTATCTCAACGATAGCATTTAGGTAGTCATCGTTCATCTGCGCCTTCTTTATACGTGCTGACAACTCACTTGTGACCATCATACACGTTTGCAAAAGCCGACTCAGGAAGTCCACATGCCTTATTCTTTCCCCTGCTCGATGCTAAGTTTCGAAGATGAAATCTCGCATATAAAAGATCCATGGGCCAATTTCTCTTGGTACATCCTGTTTACTCGTTGTCTGTTTAAATCAGCAACTTAAATTTAATTCCCAAAAGATAGTGTCTAAACTTCTTTAAGGCTAAATATGCTGCATTAACTTCTAAATAATAGTTGTATCGTTTGGACTCGGCTTCTGAAGTTTTTCGGCTCCAATAACAGACTGCATGGAAGGCTTGTACTTGTTGGCAGCACTGTTTTTCAGATCTGTAAATCCGCTGACTGCCATTGTCTTTTCCTTACCTGGCCAAATCTGTCCTTTTTCAATAGTATGGCCAAGGAAATCCATTCTTGTCTGAAGGAAGATACATTTTTTCCACTTGTTTACCAAAAAGTGTTTCTAGGATTAAACATAATTAATATTAAATAACAAATAAAAATAACAGGGCTATAGTCGGGCGTAACCGACTATAGAAAACCCTGTACCGATGCCAAAACTTAATATATTTTTTTGTTGCTTTAATATTTTGTATTCATTATGTAAGGATATCTCAAGAAAAAAAAAAAACCATTTTTCGGCCGATCGTTCCTATGGCATCTTTATGTTATAGTGCACCGATATTTATCATATTTAGGAATATGATTTGAATTTACTTAAAATCAATAAATCCAAAATTTGGTAACGATATCTTAATAAAAAAAAAGTTTTTCTCAGTAAATGTTGTTTTTCGGCCGATCCTTCCTATGGCAGCTGTATGTTATAGTATACCAATATTTATAATATTCGGGAATATGATTGGCTATTACTTAGAATTGTTAAATCCAAAATTTGATAACAATAGCTTAATATACAAAAAAAGTTTTTCTCAGTAAATGTTGTTTCTTGGCCGATCGTTCCTATGGCAGCTATATGATATAGTGAACCGAAATACATAATTTTTAGATATGGGATTGGACATTAGGTAAAAGAATTAAATCCTAAATTTGGTAAACATATCATAAAAAATAAAGCGGTTTTGTTACTAAATATGGCTTTTGGGCCGATCATTCCTATGGCAGCTATATGTTATAGGTTGAATATCGAAAAGAAAAAATTAACTTGTTATGCCTATCGATTAGGAGAGTCTTCGTGCCAAATTTGGTGGTTGTAGGTCTTACCGTTTCTGAGATCCGTTTGTTCATACAGACAGACGGACAGACGGACATAGCTAGATCGACTCGCCTTTCGATGCTGATCAAGAATATATATATTTTGGGGGGTCTGCCACGCCTCCTTCTGCCTGTTATATACGTACATTTGTTATATGTACATTTGCACAACTTTAATATACCCTTTACCATTTTTTGGTTTGGATTTATTGATTCTAAGTAAATTCAAATCATATTCCTAAATATGATAAATATCGGTGCACCATAACATATAGATGCCATAGGAACGATCGGCCGAAAAAGGCTTTTACAAAAAAAAAAATTTTTTTTTCTTGAGATATCCTTCCATAATGAATACAAAATATTAAAGCAACAAAAAAATATACTTAGTTTTGGCATCGGTACAGGGTTTTCTATAGTCGGTTATGCTTTAGTAATCCAATATTTATCATATTCAATAATATGACTGGACATTGCTTAAACCTGTAAAATCCAAAACGTGGTAATGATATCTTTACAAATAAAACAGTTTTTCTCAGTAAATGTTGTTTTTCGGCCGATCGATTCTATGACAGCTATGATATACTAAACTGATATATATAATATTGAGATATGTATTTGGGTATTAGTAAGAACTATTAAATCCAAAATTTGGTGAAGATATCTTGAAAAACAAACGGATTTTTGTTACTAAATTTGGGTTTTCGACCGATCGTTCCTATGGCAGCTATATCTTATAGGTCGAATACCAAAAAAAAAACTCGTTATGCCTATGGATTGGGAGAGTCTTCGAGCAAAATTTGGTGATTGTAGGTCTCACCGTTTCTGAGATCCGTTTGTTCATACTTATCTAAAACGATATCCTACAGACCTATCAGTCTGTTACCTATATTAAGTAAAATATTTGAAAAGCTACTATACACGAGAATACAACCATTACTTGTCGATCAGCACACTATTCCAGACCACCAATTCGGATTCAGACAAAAACACTCTACGATCGAACAAGTTCACAGAGTGACCCTAAAAATCCTAACCGATCTCGACGACAAAAAATAATGCGTAGGAATCTTCCTTGACATCGAAAAGTCTGGCACTTAGGACTATTGCAAAGCTGTATCATCAACTTCCGCAACCACTATATAATATCCTAAAAAGCTACATAACAGGACGGCTGCCATAGGAACGATAGGCCGAAAAACAACATTTACTGAGAAAAACTTTTTTGTTTATATATATATCGTTACAAAATTTTAGATTTGATGATTTTGATTAATATACAAACATATTTTTGAATATTATAAAATGGTTATCGTGACCGGGTTATCGGAAAATTGTCTCGTAAATACAGGGTCGGATGTCACCCTAATCAAGAAGAACATTGCAGAAAAGATTAAGAACATTCATCTATGTAAAAGTGTGTCTATGTTGCGTAGGCTAGACAACAAAACAACGCAGCCGACTGGATGTTTTAAAGCGGTAGTAAAATTCGGTGAACTAGGAACAGAATAAAATTTTTTGGTTGTCCCAAGTAGCCGAATGGATTGCGACGCCATTCTGGGCCAAAATTTAATAAAAAGGTTTCGTTTATTTGCCGATACACAGGGGAATAATTTCGCATGCCTCGATGATGATAATAAGCTCATTTGGGAGCAAGCTCTGGTATATTATATATCCGGGGATACTTTATTAGCAGCTCCACAGCAATATCGGAAGGTGGTAGAGCAGTTGATTGACAGCACCTATCACTCGCCGCCTTAGGAAATGAAGCAATGTCCTATAAAACTCAAGATAATTCCTGATGAAATGATTAAGCCGTTTCGCCATCCAGTGGACGATTGGATGTAGCAAAGCATTTTACGTAAATCTTCTGCAAGTGTGGCAAGTAGGTTGGTGATAGTTAAAAAGAAAGAAGGCACTTTAAGAATCTGTGTTGACTATAGACAGTTAAACAGAATGGTACTGTTGGACCGTTTTCCCGTACCACTGATTGAGGAAGTTATTGAAAGGCTTAAGGCTGCAAAGTGGTTCACAGTAATCAACCTTGAAAATGGCTTCTTCCATGCGCCAATCGGAGAGGAAAGTAAGCCGCTGACAACATTTGTAATCTTTACTAGTTAAGCTAACTATGTTGTACACCATATTTAATTCAGACTAGTCAGTTTTACTCAGAAATGTCACTTTAACAGCAGGAGCGATTTGAAATACGTCCGCCTTCAGTGACGATTCTAAACGAATGAATTTTATTTGTGCACTGTATTTCACTAATTGTGCTTTTATTGCCGGCAGCTGCAGCCAGTTGGCTTGCCTGTTTGTCGCGTTTAAGCATTTTCAACCTCAATTGACAAAACTTTATAAAATAATATATACTAATCTATATATATAAAACTTAAAATCTGTGTGTATGTTCCCTATGTATTTCAAAACTACTTGACCGATCGGGATGAAACTTCGAGAAGTTGTTGAGTTTACTCTTGGGAAGATTTCTGGCACAGAACCTCGACCTCCTACGTTAATATAAGCGAAAAACTAAAATCGTGGTATATCTTAAAGTATTTAAGGTAGGTGGATGAAATTTGGTATATATGTAAAGAACACCGGGAGAAATAAGGTGCATAATAAAAGTGGGTGGTGACGTCGCCTATATATATAAAAGACAATAAAAATGCATTATATTTCATGAAATTTGTTATATTTGTAGAGGACATCGGGGAAATAGGATACATTATAAAAATGGGCAGTATACCATCTGCCAGGTCCGCTATGTATAATAATCAAAATGAAGCGGTATTATGGATTGGATCATCATGTGGAAAAAAGGGCAGTAAAACGCCTGCCGGGACAGCTAGTAAGTAAATAAATTAAAATAAGGAGTATTATTAAAAAATAAAAAAATAAAAATTCTTTTCGACAGTAGTTATCGAAACAAGGAACAGGCAGCATGTAGAAATAAAAAAAGTAATGTGCCTCACCCATATAAGCACACTATTGAAATTAAACTGGTGCACAAAATGTTAGAAATGAAGTTTTAGTTATTATGTATAATGCATATGAAGCAGGAAAGAAACAAAGCAATTCACTATTGCACTCCATTGACACCGGTGCATAGTAGTACAACATCGGCAATAATAATTACAGAAATCATTACTAATAAACAAATTGGTAGTCACTCATATTTCTGGCGTACTGTCACAATGTGCTCAACAACAACAACATTCATATAAAAATTTTCTCTGTTTTCTGATGTCTCCATTCTTGTTAGCAACAACAATGAAAAGCAAAGAGCTTTCTACAGCAATAAAATAAAATAATTTTTTATACACCACAACTAATATAGTGTACAGGTCATTTTCACATACATATATATGAGAATCATGTTTTACTGTTCATTTCGAAGACTTCTATCACCCATAAATGTTTAATATGTATAATGCACTCTTTTGACACCGTTGCACAGTAGTGCAGCATTGGCAATAAAAATTATGGAAATCATTACTAATAAACATATTAGTGCTCAATCACATTACTGCCACAATGTGGACAACAACAACATTCATTTAAATTCTATCTCGGAATATTTTAATGTTTTCACCCCTATTAGCAGCAGCTAAGCAAGGACACGATTTATGAGTAAAACACAGCAATTTGTGTGTACACGTGTGCCCCATGAAATGTTGTCTGAGCGAAATCTACTCTCTCGTTTGTTTGCTTATTATTTCATAGATGAGTAAATTTTATATTCGCTCACGAATCAGTACAATCAGTAAAGCATTTTTTGCCTCTCTCTTAGTCATTTGTAAGCAATCATACTATACGCTGCAGACGACCACGCACAAGACAATGCGCATTGTTTAGTGTGTCTCCCCACTTCGTCTCTAAAGCATCTAGCCTTTGATTTCTGTTACCTTTTGTTGGAATGGAATTTTTTAAATCAACTTAACATTGCCAGGCAGCAACTCGCGTATGCCTTTGGCCCAAATAGTACACCAGGGGCATAACAGATGGCGCTAAAAAATGTGTAAAACTTAACAGCGGTGGTAAAGTTAACTCATTAACAACTCAAGTCAGTGTTTCAGTTATCAGTTTTTTTTTTCCGCGACTATTGTGCAAATCAACGCATCTTTTTCGCCCACGACCCGCTGCGCAAAGTAGCATCCCGATTTGGGACATAATCTCAGCGGACAGCCGCACCCTAGCAGGACCAGCCAGTAAAGGAAATTCTACTCATCGGATCGGAATATCCCTGGAGAGGACGGCAGAGGGAAAAAGGTCATCGGACAGGCGAAGAAGCGGGAGCTTCCCGAAAACCGAGGGAATTTACGGCGGAGGTTTTGACCTCCGTGGATTCGTGCTATAAAGCAGGGCATTGCTTTTTTGTGTGTGAACGTAGGCCGTAGAATCAATTTAATTTGACGTGCTCAGGCCTAAAAAGAAAATAAGGGCTAGACCATTTTTTTTTGTGATTCAGTGTGTAGAGAAAAAAAATGATGCAAGGAAACATAAGGCAAAGTGCAAGAAATTAAGTACGGTTTACGGTACTTTTTAGTTTGGTTGTGCGTTTATAAAAACAAAAAAGAAAAAATAAAAAAAAAATGGTGCAAATGTGCAAAAAAAAAACTAACAGCGTAAAAACAAAAAGGGTTATCTTTTTTTTCTAACTGAGAGATCCACAACAGTCTCATAAAAACATAAGCAAATCGAAACCAAAAGGCAAACGAAAATTATTGTAATCTGAAGAAATAGACATATTCGGCAAGAAAGTTAAAAGTCAAAAAAAAAAGTAATGAGCCTCACCTATATAAGCACACTATTTAAGTGAAACTGCTGCTCAAAATGTTAGGAATGAAGTTTCAATTACTATGTATATGAAGTAGGAAAGAAACAAAGCAATTCACTACTGTCACTTATATTACTGGGGTACTGCCACAATGTGCTCAACAACAATAACATTCGTATAATAATGTTCTCTGTTTTCATTTCACTAAAATTCAAATCTATGGAAAATGACGAAGACTCTTATTACCCATACATAGTTAGTATGTATAATGTATATGAAGTAAGAAAGAAGCAAAGCAATTCACTATTGCACTCTATTGACACCGTGCACAGTATTACAATATCGGCAATAAAAATTATAGAAATGATTAGTAATAAACATATTAGTGGTCACTCACATTACACTATCACAATGTGCTCAACAACAACAACATTCATATAAAAATATTCTCTGTTTTCTGATGTTTCCATCCTTGTTAGCAACAGCAATGCGAAGCAAAGAGTTTTCTACTGCAATAGAATTAAAAAAATGTGTTCTATGCAACAAATAATATGATGTACAGGACAGTCTCAATAGTAGAATACCTTAAAATAATACCATTTTCACATATATGTGAGGTAAATATGTAACAGGCTTTACTGTTCATTTCGCTAATTCAAATGATGGTAAATGACGAAGACTCATATACCCATACATAGTTACTATGTATAATGTATATGAAGTAAGAAAGAAACAAAGCAATTCACTATTGCACTCTATTGACACCGGTGCACAGTATTACAATATCGGCAATAAAAATTACAGAAATCATTACTAGTAAACATATTAGTGGTCACTGATATTACTGGCGTACTGTCACAATGTGCTCAACAACAACAACATTCATATGTTTTCTGATGTTTCCATCTTTGTTAGCAACAGCAATGCGAAGCAAAGAGTTTTCTACTGCAATAGAATTAAAAAAATGTGTTCTATGCAACAAATAATATGGTGTACAGGACAGTCTCAATAGTAGAATACCTTAAAATAATACCATTTTCACATATATGTGAGGTAAATATGTAACAGGCTTTACTGTTCATTTCGCTAGAATTCAAATGTATGGTAAATGATGAAGACTCATATCACCCATAAATAGTTACTATGTATAATGTATATGAAGTAAGAAAGAAGCAAAGCAATTCACTATTGCACTCTATTGACACCGGTGCACAGTATTACAATTCCTAGTATAACATATTAGTAGACGTATGATTAGATATTATTTAACAATCATTAAACCCAAAATTTGGTAATCGTAAATCGTAATAAAAAAAACTGTTTTTCTCAAGTAAATGTTACGTTTTATCGGACCGATCGTTTCTATGGCAGCTATATCGATACCGGTACAGTATTACTCTAGTAACATATATACAAGGTAGAGTTCTTGAAAGTTAAACCCAGGACTTTTATGAATCTAGTACGCCCTCTAGTGGCGCCATCGTTTATATGTCAGCACTGGTTGCGTTAGAATCTGCTATACGTTTATCGACTTCCAGTAAAAATTTCATGACATTTCATCTATTGGAAGTGAGGTTATTGCGTTTTAAGTGTCAGTATGTTTTTGTCATCGGTGCGAAAATGAGCTTCTGAACAAAGAGTTGCACGATAATGCGCCGTCTCATCGATCGACGCTTGTGTCCGACTATTTGACCAAAAATCACATTTTAACCATCAACCACTCCCCGTATTCACCTGATATGGCACCGTGCGACTTCTACCTTTTCGGAAAAATGCATTTGCCGATGAAAGGAAAGCGTTATGCAGACGTAGAGGCCATTCAAAAGGCTTGCACCGGCATACTGGCGGCCATACCGGGCAACGAGCTAAAACACTCGTTCGACATGCTTTTGGACCGTGCAAAACGCTGTATTAAAGCAGAAGGAGACTATTTTGAATAAAATAAATTGATTTTGCCGAAAAAACTATTTATTCTGTCTTTTTTTTAAAAGTCCTGTTTACTTTGGAACTCTTCTTGTATAAAGATATGTAATTGAACAATAGCTAAAAAGTTAAATCCAAAATTTGGTATGGATATTTTGAAAAACAAAAGGATTTTTATTACTAAATGTGGGTTTTCGCCCGATCGTTCCTATGGCAGCTATATACAAGGTGAGTTCCAAAGTAAACAGGACTTTTTGAATCTAGCGCCCTCTAGTGGCGCCATCTATATTTCAACTGGTGCGTTAGAATCTGCTATCGTTTATCGACTTCCAGTAAAAATTTCATGACATTTCATCTATTGGAAGTGAGGTTATTGCGTTTTAAGTGTCAGTATGTTTTTGTCATCGGTGCGAGAAGATGGAAGTTGGCGTTTGTTGCACGATAATGCGCCGTCTCATCGATCGACGCTTGTGTCCGACTATTTGACCAAAAATCACATTTTAACCATCAACCACTCCCCGTATTCACCTGATATGGCACCGTGCGACTTCTACCTTTTCGGAAAAATGCATTTGCCGATGAAAGGAAAGCGTTATGCAGACGTAGAGGCCATTCAAAAGGCTTGCACCGATGACAAAAACATACTGACACTTAAAACGCAATAACCTCACTTCCAATAGATGAAATGTCATGAAATTTTTACTGGAAGTCGATAAACGATAGCAGATTCTAACGCACCAGTTGACATATAGATGGCGCCACTAGAGGGCGCTAGATTCAAAAAGTCCTGTTTACTTTGGAACTCACCTTGTATTATAGGTCGAATATCGAAAAAAAAAATTAACCTTTTATGCCTATAGACTGGGCGAGTCTTCTTGCAAAATTTGGTGGTATAGGAAACAGATAGCGAAGAGGAGTTCATTTCCTAGAATAGAGAAGAGTTAATTTTTCGAAATTAGTCAAACAGCGCTAGGTTGCAATTTTATAAGCCAATTTTCTTCGAAGACGTGAGAGAATTATTAGCCTACCTCTAGCAAAAATTATGGTGCGGTCAACTAAAATGAATTTGTCTAATTTTTTGTGTTTAAATTGGAGAATTGCAAATTTTAAATGCGCATCATAGTTTTTTTTTTTATATTTTTTTGTTTGCTATTCGTTAGCTCATAAGCAATATTATTTTTCTTTGCTTGCTTTGCTTGGCATTTTGCCGACGGCCAATTTGTATTTAGTTTATTTATGCTATATATTTCTATTTTAATTTAATTTGACCCTTTGATTAGTATTTAAGAGTGAAAATTTCGACCATTATTTTTGTTATTGTTCACATTCTTCATTTTTGACATAGTTTTATGTCTATGCTGTCGATAACGAACCTCTGTTAAACGACAGTTTATCAGCGACTCTAGCGGCGATCAACAGCGGTACAACAGCTACACAACAATTCGCTCTGTGGTTGTTGTTCTCAACAGCAAGACTTAACAGCAGCACAACAGTTTTTGCCTATTTGCTGATGAAAAATTTCATTTTACAAATGTTATTTGCCATTCATTGTTTTTGTTGTGCGCAAAACGTTTCGTTGTTTGCTGAAGAAAAAGCCGAATAATTTTCTTTTCTGCTCGCACTTATGTTGTTGCTATTTCTCTAACTTCGTTGCATTGGTTTTTTGTCTGCTCGCTCTGTGGTTGTTTTTGTTTTTGTTGGTCTTGTATTATTTCGTTTGCTTTAGCTTTTAATGTACGTGTATTAGCAAATTTGTGCAATATGTAATGTAAATATGCGTTACAAGATGAAGGAATTTATCAGTCTATTTCAAATGCATTAGTTTTTGTTAAAATCAAATTCTGCACGGTATTTCATTCAAATGTAGACATAAAACTATGTTATAAGCTGCGTGCAGTGCAAAAACTAGCACCTGTCTAAAGGTGTTATGTATTTTCTTTTTTTTATGTTACGATTTTATTTCATTATTATTATTATAATTATTATATATTTTTTCTTTGTGATCAATCGGATTAATTGTTTTTAATCGAATATATCCATACCTCTCACATCAAAAATGAATTTTGAAAAGTTTTGCAAGTTTTCTTTTGCTATTTTTTTCTGTGGACTTTATTTTGTTAACATGAGTGATTATAATGTCGAATACAGTTCTGTGCCGAAATCAGGCCAGATGTACTAAGTCCAATCAAGTGGAATAAAATGGGGCCATTAAAAAAGGGTGAGTTGATTTTGTTAGGAGACTAATGGCCTCGAAGGGAGGGCGATGCGGTCTACGTGATCGACAGATCGATGTTAGAAACATCAGTGAACGCACGGTTCCTTTTTTTATATAGTTTGAATATGGTCTCTCTTGAATGTCTTGTTTGCCGGAAATTTCGTTTTTTTTTTGCGCTGCCATTCTAATATGGCAATAAGCCGCGAAATTAATTGTGAAAAAATATTTGTTATTAGAATGGGGTGAATTTCGTTGAGGTGGTGTTTGTTCAGCAGTTTGCATTCCATAAATCATGCACAGCAGTTTACTCGAAATGAAAAACTACCTGCCCATTGTGCAAGGCGGTATGTTTTGAGAAGCCAACCACATCAGCTGACGCAGTTGCCTTGAATACGCGGTAGCAGTCCAAGAATAATTCTCCAGGCTGGCAAATTCCATCAGCCAATACAACTGGCGAAGCAGCTGAGACAGTAGTCCCGCAACGAGAGGTGATTGCTAGTATGGTGTCCCAGGCCGTGCGGGCGTTGCAGAATGAGTAGATAAGCATGTCTGGCTTAATGCGGTCGCCCATGGATAGTATCGTTCCGGCCGCCAGGTCGCTCAATCCGGAGGAGCAGACATAAACTGGATTGGGCAAACAGTTTTCGAGGCTTAATGAAGTGACAAGACGAGCAACCCCTAGAAGCGTTACGTCAGATTTGTCGCAGGGACCCGATAAGGTGGGGCATATATTGAACGGTTGGAAGCTAAGATTTAGTGGCAGTCAGGAAGGCATTGGTATAGACAGTTTATCGAGTCGAGGCGCTTACGCACTAAACTATGGCGGAGACTTCTTCCTTTGTCGGGAAGGCCAGAGATTTTTTTTGCGTTTTCACAAAATGTCACCTGATTTCCACTGCAAGCTCTGTGCCATGCATTAAGGATGCAATTCAGGGACACCCGTTCTGATATGGATATCCGAGAGGAAATTCATAGGTGGCGGGAAGCGTTGATAGAACAGATGAGGAAACAAAACAGTTACCATAGAGCTCTGCCAATAAGAAAATGCAGGTAGATGAGGCGGCTGAGTTCAACGATATCGATGACTTAAAAGAGATAGGTGCGATGGCACTGGTGTGCTGGAATTGTTGAAAAGAAGTTCACCGTTATCATCACTGTGTCAGGGTTGGGAAAAACAACATCGTTTGAACAACATTCGATTGAAGTCGGGACTGCGAAGCCTATTAAACAGTGCCATTTCCTCGTATCTTTAGCTGTGGAGAAATTATTATACGCGGGGGTTGACCGTATGGGCAGAATGGGGGTCATTGAGGAGTCAGAGTGCGCTTGGTAATCTCCAGTAGTGCTAGTTCAAAAGCCCGGGAAGGTCCGTTTCTGCCTCGATAGTCGTAAAGTCACCTCAGTGAGAAAGAAAGGCGCATACCCATTGCCGCAAATTGATGGTATCTTGGGTAAGTTGCCCAAAGCTATGTGTGTAATGGCAAACCCCATTAGAGCCCAACTCTAGGGAGAAGACTGCCTTTACAATACCGGATAAGCCGATCATAATAAGATTATGCCTTTCGGCTTCGCAAACTATGACTCGTTCCATGGATAAAGTGATACCAGCCGAGCTGCGTAACGAAGTGTTTGTCTATCTCGATTACCTGGTGGTCTCGGATAGTTTTGATATACATTTGCAGATGTTACCGGTGGTGGCGGGGCCCATAGAATCAGCAGGATTAACATTGTACATTGAAAAGAGCAAATATAAAGTCAGTTCGTTATTTGGGTCACATAGTGGGTGAAGGCGTTATACGACCGATCCCGAGAAAGCCTTTTAGGCATGGTTGGTTGATATAGAAAGTTCGTAAAAAACTTTGTTACGATAGCTGCTCCATTGATAGACCTTCTGAAGCCACGGCAGAAATTTCAAATGTCGCCTGAGGGGCAAAAGACGTGTGAAGAGTTGAAGGAACTACTTTGTTCAGCTCCAGTATTGCGAAGCCCCTATTTCAGAAGACCGATTTTTATCCATTGTAACGCCAGTAAAACTGGAGTGGGAGGTGTCCTAATTCAGAAGACTGATGAAGGGGATGAATGCCCGGAAGCGTTGGTTTCAAAAAAACTGAACAAGGCTCAGAGGAATTATTCCGTGACTGAGCAGGAGTATTTGGCAGTCATAGTGTGCATAAAACGCTATAGAGCGTACGTAGAAGGGCACGGTCTCACAATAATTAATAATACGTCGCTCAAGTGGCTCATGTCGCAAATAGATCTACACTCACGTCTGGCCCGCTGGGCTTTAAATCTTCAAGGATTTTGATTTAAAATCGAGCATCGAAGCGGAAGATTGAATGTGCTACCTGACGCTCTGTCTAGAGTGCATCACCAGGAAATGGCAATAATTGAAGCCAGTAAGGAATTGCTAAAGGACTTGGAATCCCCATTGCTTAAGGCCAAAGCCTATCTAGAATTTGCAAGAACAGTGGAAGCCAACCTGACCAAATTCCCAGATTTAAAGATAGAGGAAAGGCGAGTCTAACGAAGGTCTGAGCTACACACGGAAAACGATTGCATGACGCATTTTCTTGGAAGCTTTGGGCGCCCAAAGAATTGATAAGTAGCATTCTGAAGAAAGCGAACGATGATCCTTTAGCGTCACATGGTGGCGTGCATAAAACGCTAGAAAGAATTAGAAAATATTATAATTAGCCTGGGCTTGTCAATGATGTAAAAGGGTATGTCAGGTGTGCGCTACATACAAAATGACCAAGGCACCAAATAAAGTTAAGCGTCCACCAATGGAGTGAGTAAACGAGTGTATGTAGATTTTCTGGGGCTTTATCCCCGTTCGCATAGTGGTCATATCGACATATTTATAGGACTTACGAAACCAGACCTAGTGTCTGTTCCACAGCTAGGACCGATAATAGTCAAGAGCTGCTTTATCTACTTAAAAAAGATTATTATTACTAGAAGATTACAAAAACTAATTAATAAAAATTAAAAACTAAACTAAAATTAATGCAAATATACATAGTAAAAATTTAAATATGTAACTAATTCTTTATGATAGTTAGAGTTATAAGCCAAACACATAACATAAAAGGGATCATGCAGTAAGAAAGATGATCGTGCAGTGTTTATCTTGTTGAATGCGAAGGCACGTTAAAGTTTATTTTCCCGAGGAGACAAGAATTGACATTTCCGTTTATCAGGTTAAGAAAAAAAGTATACCTAACACGGATCTCTGATTAGCTAAGGTAGGAAGATTAATCAATTTAAGGCGGGAATGGTATGAAGGAAGGCGAATTTCAGAGTTCCAGTTTAATCCATGCAACGCAAAAAGCAAAAATTGTTTTTGGACAGATTCAATTCGGTCAGAACATGTGAGTTGGGGATTCCAAATACATGAAGCATATTCTAAAATCGGACGAACCAAAGAAGTAAAATGGTGCTTGGTGGTATAAGCATCATTAAATTCTTTAGACCATCTCTTAATAAAGCCAAGAACACCTCTAGCTTTATTAGTAATCATGAGAATGTGAGAACTAAAGTTAAGTTTCGGGAACATGAAAACATCTAAGTCGCTAATCGTTAATTCATAAACACGTGCTAAGGTAGAACAATTTAAGGAGTAGGAATACAACCTAAGTTTGCTACGAGTGACAGACATAACTTTACACTTTTCACAATTTAGGTGAAGAAAATTATCTTTACACTGCTTTGAAGTTGGGACACCAGAATGGACATTAATATTTTTAGAAACAGCCATTAAATAAAACTTTTTGGGACCTACGTCTTAAATAGATTTTACAAGATTAGGCGATAAGCCAAATCTATCAAATGCTTTACTGAAATCAGTATAAATAACATCTGTCTGACAATAACGAGTAAATCCACTGGAAACAAGTGAAGTGAACTCCAGAAGATTTGTAACTGTTGAACGTTTTTTAGAGAAGCCATGTTGAGATATACTCAAATTAGGAATAATATAATGCTGAAGGTGATCAGTAATTATATGTTCCAGTAACTTCGGTATTGGACCACAATACGAAATTTGTCTTTCAAAAAGCCGTAAAGCGTTTAAATTCCAAAGTACTAGGAAATATTTAGTACATTTGGCATAGCAGAGACATTAGTGTCAGACAATGGTTCGCAGTTTAAGGGAACGTCGTTTCAAAAGCTCCTGCGAGAGCGTAAGATTATTCACACGCCTCGGAATGAGTAAACCGATTGTAGTGATAAATAAACATAACATGCAAATAAACATAAATCATAAGACAATTACTAATAGGTATCTGATTTTTATAAATAGTCATCCTTTCGAACCAAGTTGTTTTCCCTCAGGCCAAGCGGCCCCATAAAATAAGCTCGAGTCCCTAACGAGATAAAAAGTTCAAATAGAAATATATAATTGGGCGCCGCTTTGCCTAACGAGAATAATCATTAAATTCTGCTTTCACCAGCACGAACTTGCGCTTTATACTAGCGCATAATAAATTCGCTTCTAACCAGCGATTAATAAAATTAATGTATAAAAGCCTAGCTGTACGAGCAGCGGTGGCTAGTTACACTAATTAAACAATTATAAATAAATAAAAGCAATAAGGCTTAAAAATGGCTTATTATAAATAACTACCAGTGTTTTAATAAATGCAAGTCGTTAAAACATTACCTGGCGATCCTGCTATCGGACACAGAAAAGAAAAAATTGCAATAAATAAAAAAAAAAAAAAAAAGCACATGCACACACTCATAGTTCAAATATAAACCATAACTAACCGAGCGGCCACATTGAGACTTTATCCGCAGTAAGCGGCATTTTCCTTTGAAGATTGAAAAGAAGTATTTCAACGAAGTTACTTCGGACAAAGTATGAAGTATACTTTTTTCTGTCTTTTTCCGCAGACGAAGTATTTTTCATACTTCACTCTTTTTTCCCAAATGTAAACATGCATGGTACCGCGCGCAACGACAAACAACAAAAACTTTATATGGCGAACACCCCTACCATGGAACATAGCAGTCATAATACAACAAGAACTCGATGAACTAGGGGAATAACCTCAAAAGCAATCAGGAAATATACAATTAACATAAATAACAAAATCTATTATGCTCAATTTATATAGTGAGAGTGCATTAAAACTCACTAAAACAAGCCACATTAGCGATATCGCTGAAGCAATACACAATGTATTTTTAAATTTTATCAGTAATATTAACTACAAACACAAAATAATTTTACTAAACCAAAAAAAAAAAAATTTTATTCCTTACATTTATAAATTAAATACATTTAACATTATCATTTAAAAATAAGTTTACAAAAGTTTATAAAATTTTGATCTAATTCTTTATATTTTTCATTTACAATTACATAATAAGTAATCACAAAAAGCAATAAGAAAAATGAAATCAAATATTAGTAAATGTAAATATTTTTTTTTAAATATATGAATTACCTTTTCATTTTAAGATAACAAAAAATATATACTATGTTTATTTATCACCACTCTTAAAACCTTATATAAAAATATAGAAGACAAAAAATTATAATATTAATACAATTTTTGAGAAATCACTCAACCTACTTTAATAGCATTTGTTATCTCACATCATAATTATATTTATTGAATAAACATACCTAATTCACTAGATATTCAAAGAACACTGAATTCATATAGCTACAGCCATATTAACTTAAACACATGAACTGGAAGGAAATAGAAACTAAATTAAATAGGACAACATATCTACAAACCCCAACATTTTTAAAACTTCTTAGATCTCTAACAGAAAGTCAGGAACTTACACAAAAATTAATTGAGGAAAATAATGAAAGTTTAACTAATGAACAATTCCTAGAAATAGAAAAAACTATTACAGAATATGAAAACAAAATTACAAATTTATTAACACTAAGAGAATCCCTAATGCATGGAGAAAAATCGTTAGAATTAGAAATAAAAACAGTCGAAAATATTGTAAATAAAAAAAAACAAACCATACAAAACAAAATTCTGCCAATATTATAGAATTCCTCAAGTTTACGTCGGAAATCGTTCCAGATTTCGATGGAAAACCGGAAAATTTAAAATCATTTATTGTAATAAAATCATTATAAGTAATAAATATCAAAACAAAACTAAGAGGTCATACGAGAAATTTAATAATCAATGAAACCAGAATATCGGATATAAAAGTAAAGCTTAAAAGTTTTATAAAAGGAGAATCCATAAAGTCTCTGACAGCCAAAATAATGAACATCAAACAAGGAAGTAAGTCAGCAAATACATACACTAAGGAAGAAGAAGGCTTTAAAAATATGATAGATGCCACTACAAAATTTGTAGACAACAACATATTAAGACAATATGTAATCTTACACTTCAGATCAAACAAATACAGGCCAAACACGTATCAAGGACACAATTAGAGAGGTCACAATTATAGAAGTAACACGTACAGAGGAAACAACACCACCTACAAAGGAAACGGTTTCAGAGGAAATAAGTACAGAGGAAACCATGAAAGAAATAGTGTCGGAAATCGAGGAAATAGCAATAGCAGAAATATGCGGATAACGAATGAAGAAGCGAATTCGGAAAACTACCAAACCTCAAGTTCTTATAACATAAACACAACATATTTAATATCAATCTTAATTTAAGTAGTTCATCAAGGTTCAAACAAGTATTAATAATAAAACATCGACATTCTTGGTAGATACGGGCGCTAATTAATACTACCTGCCATATAATAAGTAATACGTATAGTTGAGATAGAAACCATAGCAGAAGATGTACTAGTACCAAACCAAGAATTAGAAACAGGAATATTTATAGGTAACACAATAGTCAACAAAGCAAATTCATACGTAGGAATCATCAATACAACAATGATGTAGTAATAGACAGAGTAAAGATTAAACAGAAGATTTAAAAGATTTCAATATAAAAAAACAGCAACACAAGATACAAGATAATTCAAAGATAAAGTTAGAAAAATCAGAAAAAAACTTCCCACCATTTGTACACAATAAGATGAAAAAGTTGCATAACGAATGCATTGAGGTGTAAAAACAATTGTTCCGTAGACGCGTTATCTAGAATAATCTTTGAAGACATAAAAGACATAGGAAAAATAAATGTAATAACAAGGCAACAAACAAAGAAACTAAGGGAGAAAGATACAATAAATGAAATAAAACATGAAATAATAAAAATACCCAAAATATATTAAGCACAAAAGAAAAGAGAACATAAAAAGTTAACAGACTTAAGCTTTTAGGCCGCAAAATAATACATGAATTTAGAATTAACAAAATGATTGCTAAAGGAAGCATTAACTTAAGAAAATTTTTTCCATTGCTTAATAAAGAAGCCGGCATTCATAATATTACTAATCTCAAAGTGTCATTTAATGAAGAAATATTTAATTATACGAGTATATAAACATTTAAAGAAAAGGGTAACAAAGAAAAGAAAGGTAACTTAACATTAGTGTCAATACGAAAACTCCTAAAATTAGCAGACGAAATCGATATACAGGATATGATGAAAAAAAATACTGTGCTTCACCCATATAAGCACACTATTGAATTGAAACTGCTGCTCAAAATGTTAGGAATGAAGTTTTAGTTACTATGTATATGAAGTAGGAAAGAAACAAAGCAATTCACTAATGCACTCTTTTCACACCTGCGCACAGTATTACAATATCGGCAATAAAAATTATAGAAATCACTATTAGTAAACA